>CM051384.1:2335883-2399432 GCA_028015245.1 Cardamine occulta
TCCCTTAAATCACTCAATTATCCAAAACTATGGATCCTCTTGAAGGCCCATTGGGCCAAGATTCATTTGTAGATTAATGAAAACGGTTTTCTTAACACCTGGTATTAATTTATCAAGGTTAGTAAAAATAAAAAACAAAAAAAAGAAAAAATCAAATAGGGCAATTTTGTTATTTTTATCACAAGTTGCATTTGGGACTACATTTTTTCAATTGGTGGCATTTGGGACGTGCCCTCCTTCTGTTTCCATCGCGCCGAAAAAAAAATGATTCGCCGGTTGCTGCGTGACGAGACGGATCCGGCTGTACAAAGTCGGGAATTCCCAAGCTTATTTTTTTGTCAGTCTCTATCCTCATTTGGGCTTCTCATATTTTGATTTGGGCTTTTCGGATTTCCTAATTGAGCCTTTAAATTTTGTATTTAGCCTTTTAAAGGCTACTTAATAATTTTTGTTTTTTCGTGTTATTGAATTGAAATGTTATTAGAAAATCCAAACTCAAATTATAACCAAATACTTTATATGGATCGAGACACATGTATCAGCCAAAAAAAAAGATAATAATGAGAAGAAATATGCATTACCAACAAATCGGAAAGTGACATAAAAAGAAAAACAAAGTGAAAAGGATTTGTTGAGATTAGAGATGAGACATTTGGTAAAGATTAATGGGGTAACAATCGGTTTAGAAAGATTAAAGGATCTGAGTTAATTATGAGGTTAAAAGCTTGTGTTGGATGAAATGCATCCCAGAAACCACTCAATTATCCAAACCTATGGATCCTCTTGAAGGTCCATTGGGCCAAGATCCATTTGAAGATTAATCAAAACAGTTTTCTTAACACCTAGTATTAATTAACCAAAGTTAGTAAAAATAAAAAACAAAAAAAAGAAAAAAAATCAAAAAGGGCAAATATGTCATTTTTATCACAAGTGGCATTTGGGACTACGTTTTCTCAATTGGTGGCATTTGGGACGTGCCCTCCTTCTGTTTCCATCGCGCCGGAAAAAAAATGATTCCCCGGTTGCTGGGTGATGAGACGGATCCGGCGGTACAAAGGCGGGAATTCCCAAGCTTTTTTTTTTGTCAGTCTCTATCCTCATTTTGAGCTTCTCATATTTTGATTTGGGCTTTTCTGATTTCCTAATTGAGCCTTTAAATTTTGTATTTAGCCTTTTAAAGGCTACTTAAAATTCAATTTTTGTTTTTTCGTGTTATTGTATTCGAAATGTTATTAGAAAATCAAAACTTAAATTATAACCAAATACTTCATATGGATCGAGACACATGTATCAGCCAAAAAAAAAGATAATAATGAGAAGAAATATGCATTACCAACAAATCGGAAAGTGACATAAAAGAAAAACAAAGTGAAAAGGATTTGTTGAGATTAGAGATGAGACATTTGGTAAAGATTAATGGGGTAACTATCGGTTTAGAAAGATTAAAGGATCTGAGAGCAATTATGAGGTTAAAAGCTTGTGTTGGATGAAATGCATCCGAAACCACTCAATTATCCAAACTATGGATCCTCTTGAAGGCCCGTTGGGCCAAGATCCATTGAAGATTAATCAAAACAGTTTTCTTAATACTTGGTATTAATTAACTAAGGTTAGTAAAATAAAAAACAAAAAGAAAAAAGAAAAAAAAAATCAAAAAGGCAATTTTGTCATTTTTATCACAAGTGGCATTTGGGACTCGTTTTTCTCAATTGGTTGCATTTGGGGCGTGCCCTCCTTCTGTTTCCATCGCTGGAAAAAAAATGATTCGCCGGTTGCTGCGTGGCGAGGCGGATCGTGATACAAAGTCGGGAATTCCCAAGCTTATTTTTTGTCAGTCTCTATCCTCATTTAGGCTTCTCATATTTTGATTTAAGCTTTTCGATTTCCTAATTGAGCCTTTAAATTTTGTATTTAGCCTTTTAAAGGCTACTTAAAATTCAATTTTTGTTTTTTGTGTTATTGAATTGAAATGTTATTAGAAAATCAAACTCAAATTATAACCAAATACTTCATATGGATCGAGAGACATGTATCAGCCAAAAAAAAAGATAATAATGGAGAAGAAATATGCATTACCAACAAATCGGGAAAGTGGCATAAAAGAAAAACAAAGTGAAAAGGATTTGTTGAGATTAGAGATGAGACATTTGGTAAAGATTAATGGGGTAACAATCGGTTTAGAAAGATTAAAGGATCTGAGAGCAATTATGAGGTTAAAAGCTTGTGTTGGATGAAATGCATGCGGAAACCACTCGATTATCCGAACTATGGATCCTCTTGAAGGCCCGTTGGGCCAAGATCCATTTGAAGATTAATCAAAACAGTTTTCTTAACACCTGGTATTAATTAACCAAAGTTAGTAAAAATAAAAAACAAAAAAAAGAAAAAAAAATCAAAAATCAAAAAGGGCAATTTTGTCATTTTTATCACAAGTGGCATTTGGGACTACGTTTTCTCAATTGGTTGCATTTGGGGCGTGCCCTCCTACTGTTTCCATCGTCGCGGAAAAAAAATGATTAGCCGGTTGCTGCGTGATGAGAGGGATCCGGTACAAAGTCGGGAATTCCCAAGCTTATTTTTTGTCGGTCTCTATCCTCATTTTGGGCTTCTCATATTTTGATTTGGGCTTTTCTGATTTCCTAATTGAGCCTTTAAATTTTGTATTTAGCCTTTTAAAGGCTACTTAAAATTCAATTTTTGTTTTTTTGGTGTTATTGAATTGAAATGTTATTAGAAAATCCAAACTCAAATTATAACCAAATACTTCATATGGATCGAGACACATGTATCAGCCAAAAAAAAGATAATAATGGAAGAAATATGCATTACCAACAAATCGGAAAGTGACATAAAAGAAAAACAAAGTGAAAAGGATTTGTTGAGATTAGAGATGAGACATTTGGTAAAGATTAATGGGCTAACAATCAGATTTAGAACCGTTAAAGGCTCTGAGAGCAATTATGAGGTTAAAAGCTTGTATTGGATGAAATGCATCCCATAAATCACTCAATTATCCAAAACTATGGATCCTCTTGAAGGCCCATTGGCCAAGATTCATTTTATAGATTAATGAAAATGGTTTTCTTAACACCTGGTATTAATTTATCAAGGTTAGTAAAAATAAAAAACAAAAAAAAAAAAAAAATCAAATAGAGGCGATTTTGTTATTTTTTATCACAAGTTGCATTTGGGACTACATTTTTCAATTGGTGGCATTTGAGGCGTGCCCTCCTTCTGTTTCCATCGTGTGAAAAAAAAAATGATTCGCCGGTTGCTGCGTGTGAGGCGGATCCGGCTTACAAAGTCGAGAATTCCCAAGCTTATTTTTTTGTCGGTCTCTATCCTCATTTGGGCTTCTCATATTTTGATTTGGGCTTTTCTGATTTCCTAATTGAGCCTTTAAATTTTGGATTTAGCCTTTTAAAGGCTACTTAAAATTCAATTTTGTTTTTTTAGTGTTATTGAATTGAAATGTTATTAGAAAATCAAACTCAAATTATAACCAAATACTTCATATGGATCGGAGACATGTATCAGCAAAAAAAAAGATAATAATGAGAAGAAATATGCATTACCAACAAATCGGAAAGTGACATAAAAAGAAAAACAAAGTGAAAAGGTTTGTTGAGATTAGAGATGAGACATTTGGTAAAGATTAATGGGGTAATAATCGGATTAAGAACCATTAAAGGCTCTGAGGGCAATTATGAGGTTAAAAGCTTGTGTTGGATGAAATGCATCCGGAAATCCATGAATTATCGAAAACTATGGATCTTCTTGAAGGCCCATTGGGCCCAAAGATCCATTTGAAGATTAATCAAGCGGTTTTCTTAACACTGGTATTAATTTACAAAGTGAATTAAAAAAAAAAATCAAAAATCAAAAAGAATTTTGTCATTTTTATCACAAGTGGCTTTTGGGACTCGTTTTCTCAATTGGTGGCATTTGGGATATGCCCTCCTTCTATTTCCATCGCGGGAAAAAAAGTGATTCGCGGTTGCTTGCGTGTGAGGGCGATCCGGTACAAAGTCGGGAATTCCCAAGCTTATTTTTTTGTCAGTCTCTATCCTCATTTTGGGCTTCTTATATTTTGATTTGGGCTTTTCTGATTTCCTAATTGAGCCTTTAAATTTTGTATTTAGCCTTTTAAAAGCTACTTAAAATTCAATTTTTGTTTTTTCGTGTTATTGAATTCGAAATGTTATTAGAAAATCCAAACTCAAATTATAACCAAATACTTCATATGGATCGAGACACATGTATCAGCCAAAAAAAAAGATAATAATGAGAAGAAATATGCATTACCAACAAATCGGAAAGTGACATAAAAGAAAAACAAAGTGAAAAGGATTTGTTGAGATTAGAGATGAGACATTTGGTAAAGATTAATGGGGTAACAATCGGATTTAGAAAGATTAAAGGATCTGAGAGTAATTATGAGGTTAAAAGCTTGTGTTGGATGAAATGCATCCCAGAAACCACTCAATTATCCAAACCTATGGATCCTCTTGAAGGTCCATTGGGCCAAGGTCCATTTGAAGATTAATCAAAACAGTTTTCTTAACACCTAGTATTAATTAACCAAAGTTAGTAAAAATAAAAAACAAAAAAAAGAAAAAAAATCAAAAATCAAAAAGGGCAAATATGTCATTTTTATCACAAGTGGCATTTGGGACTACGTTTTCTCAATTGGTGGCATTTGGGACGTGCCCTCCTTCTGTTTCCATCGCGCCGGAAAAAAATGATTCCCCGGTTGCTGGGTGATGAGACGGATCCGGCGGTACAAAGCCGGCATTCACCAAGTTTTTTTTTTTGTCAGTCTCTATCCTCATTTTGAGCTTCTCATATTTTGATTTGGGCTTTTCTGATTTCCTAATTGAGCCTTTAAATTTTGTATTTAGCCTTTTAAAGGCTACTTAAAATTCAATTTTTGTTTTTTCGTGTTATTGTATTCGAAATGTTATTAGAAAATCAAAACTTAAATTATAACCAAATACTTCATATGGATCGAGACACATGTATCAGCCAAAAAAAAAGATAATAATGAGAAGAAATATGCATTACCAACAAATCGGAAAGTGACATAAAAGAAAAACAAAGTGAAAAGGATTTGTTGAGATTAGAGATGAGACATTTGGTAAAGATTAATGGGGTAACTATCGGATTTAGAAAGATTAAAGGATCTGAGAGCAATTATGAGGTTAAAAGCTTGTGTTGGATGAAATGCATCGAGAAACCACTCAATTATCCAAACCTATGGATCCTCTTGAAGGCCCATTGGGCCAAGATCCATTGAAGATTAATCAAAACAGTTTTTCTTAATACCTGGTATTAATTAACTAAGGTTAGTAAAATAAAAAACAAAAAAAAAAAAAAAAAAATCAAAAAGGCAATTTTGTCATTTTTTATCACAAGTGGCATTTGGGACTCGTTTTTCTCGATTGGTTGCATTTGGGACGTGCCCTCCTACTGTTTCCATCGCTGAAAAAAAAAATGATTAGCCGGTTGCTGCGTAATAAAGCGGATTGGTACAAAGTCGGGAATTCCCAAGCTTATTTTTTGTCGGTCTCTATCCTCATTTTGGGCTTCTCATATTTTGATTTAAGCTTTTCTGATTTCCTAATTGAGCCTTTAAATTTTGTATTTAGCCTTTTAAAGGCTACTTAAAATTCAATTTTTGTTTTTTCGTGTTATTGAATTTGAAATGTTATTAGAAAATCCAAACTCAAATTATAACCAAATACTTCATATGGATCGAGAGACATGTATCAGCCAAAAAAAAAAGATAATAATGAGAAGAAATATGCATTACCAACAAATCGGAAAGTGACATAAAAGAAAAACAAAGTGAAAAGGATTTGTTGAGATTAGAGATGAGACATTTGGTAAAGATTAATGGGGTAACAATCGGATTTAGAAAGATTAAAGGATCTGAGAGCAATTATGAGGTTAAAAGCTTGTGTTGGATGAAATGCATGCCAGAAACCAATCAATTATCCAAACCTATGGATCCTCTTGAAGGCCCGTTGGGCCAAGATCCATTTGAAGATTAATCAAAACAGTTTTCTTAACACCTGGTATTAATTAACCAAAGTTAGTAAAAATAAAAAACAAAAAAAAGAAAAAAAAATCAAAAATCAAAAAGGGCAATTTTGTCATTTTTATCACAAGTGGCATTTGGGACTACGTTTTCTCAATTGGTTGCATTTGGGACGTGCCCTCCTTCAGTTTCCATCGCGCCGGAAAAAAAATGATTCGCCGGTTGCTGCGTGACGAGACGGATCCGGCGGTACAAAGTCGGGAATTCCCAAGCTTATTTTTTTGTCAGTCTCTATCCTCATTTTGGGCTTCTCATATTTTGATTTGGGCTTTTCTGATTTCCTAATTGAGCCTTTAAATTTTGTATTTAGCCTTTTAAATGCTACTTAAAATTCAATTTTTGTTTTTTCGTGTTATTGAATTCGAAATGTTATTAGAAAATTCAAACTCAAATTATAACCAAATACTTCATATGGATCGAGAGACATGTATCAGCCAAAAAAAAAAGATAATAATGAGTAGAAACGTGCATTAACAACAAATCGGAAAGTGACATAAAAGAAAAAACAAAGTGAAAAGGTTTGTTGAGATTAGAGATGAGACATTTGGCAAAGATTAATGGGGTAACAATCGGATTTAGAACCATTAAAAGGCTCGGCAGCAATTATGAGGTTAAAAGCTTGTGTTGGATGAAATGCATCCGAAATCCTCGATTATCCAAAACTATTGATCCTCCTAAAGGCCCATTGGGCCAAGATCCATTGAAGATTAATCAAGCGGTTTTCTTAACACCGGGTATTAATTTACCAAGAGAGGTAAAAAAAAAAAAACTCAAAAATCAATAAGGGCAATTTTGTCATTTTAATCACAAGTGGCATTTGGGACTAAATTTTCTCAATTGGTGGCATTTGGGACGTGCCCTCTTTCTGTTTCCATCGCGCCGGAAAAAAAATGATTCGCCGGTTGCTGCGTGTGAGGACGGATCCGGCGTACAAAGTCGAGAATTCCCAAGCTTATTTTTTTTCTGTCTATCCTCATTTGGGCTTCTCGTATTTTGATTTGGGCTTTTCTGATTTCCTAATTGAGCCTTTAAATTTTGTATTTAGCCTTTTAAAGTCTACTTAAAACTCAATTTTTGTTTTTTTAGGTGTTATTGAATTGAAATGTTATTAGAAAATCAAACTCAATTATAACCAAATACTTCATATGGATCGAGAGACATGTATCAGCCAAAAAAAAAGATAATCCTGAGAAGAAATATGCATTACCAACAAATCGGAAAGTGACATAAAAGAAAAACAAAGTGAAAAGGATTTGTTGAGATTAGAGATGAGACATTTGGTAAAGATTAATGGGGTAACAATCGGATTTAGAAAGATTAAAGGATCTGAGAGTAATTATGAGGTTAAAAGCTTGTGTTGGATGAAATGCATCTCAGAAACCACTCAATTATCCAAACCTATGGATCCTCTTGAAGGTCCATTGGGCCAAGATTAAGCTTGGGAATTCCCGACTTTGTACTGCCGGATCCATCTCGTCAAGCAGCAACCGGCGAATCATTTTTTTGAAGTGATGGAAGAGAGGGGGAGGAACGTCGAATGCCACCAATTGAGAAAACGTAGTCCCAAATGCCACTTGTGATAAAAATTACAAAATTAGCCTTTTTGATTTTTGATTTTTTTTCTTTTTTTTGTTTTTTTATTTTTATTAACTTTGGTTAATTAATACTAGGTGTTAAGAAAACTGTTTTGATTAATCTTCAATTTTTTGTCAGTCTCTATCCTCATTTTGGGCTTCTCATATTTTGATTTGGGCTTTTCTGATTTCCTAATTGAGCCTTTAAATTTTGTATTTAGCCTTTTAAACGCTACTTAAAATTCTATATTTGTTTTTTCATGTTATTGAATTCGAAATGTTATTAGAAAATCCAAACTCAAATTATAACCAAATACTTCATATGGATCGAGAGACATGTATCAGCCAAAAAAAAGATAATAATGAGAAGAAATATGCATTAACAACAAATCGGAAAGTGACATAAAAGAAAAACAAAGTGAAAAGGATTTGGTGAGATTAGAGATGAGACATTTGGTAAAGATTAATGGGGTAACAATCGGATTTAGAATCATTAAAGGCTCTGAGAGCAATTATGAGGTTAAAAGCTTGTGTTAGATGAAATGCATCCAGAAATCACTCGATTATCCAAAACTATGGATCCTCTTGAAGGCCCGTTGGGCCAAGATCCATTGAAGATTAATCAAAGCGGTTTTTCTTAACACTTAGTATTAATTTACCAAAGTTTGTAAAAAAAAAAAAAATCAAAAATCAAAAGGAAATTTGTCATTTTTATCACAAGTGGCATTTGGGACTCGTTTTTCTCAATTGGTGGCATTTGGGACCTGCCTCTTCTGTTTCCATCGCGCCAAAAAAAAATGATTAGCGGTTGCTCGTGTGAGAGCGGATCCGGCGGTACAATGTCTGAATTCCCAAGCTTATTTTTTTGTCGGTCTCTATCCTCATTTGGGCTTCTCGTATTTTGATTTGGGCTTTTCTGATTTCCTAATTGAGCCTTTAAATTTTGTATTTAGCCTTTTAAAGGCTACTTAAAATTCAATTTTTGTTTTCTCGTGTCATTGAATTCGAAATGTTATTAGAAAATCCAAACTCAAATTATAACCAAATACTTCATATGGATCGAGAGACATGTATCAGCAAAAAAAAAGATAATATTGAGAAGAAATATGCATTACCAACAAATCGGAAAGTGACATAAAAGAAAAACAAAGTGAAAAGGATTTGTTGAGATTAGAGATGAGACATTTGGTAAAGATTAATGGGGTAACAATCGGATTTAGAAAGATTAAAAGGCTCTGAGGAGCGGTTATGAGGTTAAAAGCTTGTGTTGGATGAAATGCATCCTAGAAATCACTCAATTATCCAAAACTACGGATCCTCTTGAACGCCCATTGGGCCAAGATCCATTTAAAGATTAATCAAAAAGGTTTTCTTAACACCTGGTATTAATTTACCAAAGTTAGTAAAAAAAAAATCAAAAATCAAACGTAAAAAAGGGCAATTTTGTCATTTTTTATCACAAGTGGCATTTGGTACTACGTTTTCTAAATTGGTGGCATTTCGGACGTGCCCTCCTTCTGTTTCCATCGCGCCGGAAAAAAAATGATTCGCCGGTTGCTGCGTGACGAGACGGTTCCGGCGGTACAAAGTCGGGAATTCCCAAGCTTATTTTTTTTGTCAGTCTCTATCCTCATTTTGGGCTTCTCATATTTTGATTTGGGCTTTTCTGATTTCCTAATTGGGCCTTTAAATTTTGTATTTAGCCTTTTAAAGGCTACTTAAAATTCAATTTTTGTTTTCTCGTGTCATTGAATTCGAAATGTTATTAGAAAATCCAAACTCAAATTATAACCAAATACTTCATATGGATCGAGAGACATGTATCAGCAAAAAAAAAAAGATAATACTGAGAAGAAATATGCATTACCAACAAATCGGAAAGTGACATAAAAGAAAAACAAAGTGAAAAGGATTTGTTGAGATTAGAGATGAGACATTTGGTAAAGATTAATGGGGTAACAATCGGATTTAGAAAGATTAAAGGCTCTGAGAGCAGTTATGAGGTTAAAAGCTTGTGTTGGATGAAATGCATCGAAATCATAATTATCCAAAACTATGGATCCTCTTGAACGCCCATTGGGCCAAGATCCATTTAAAGATTAATCAAAAAGGTTTTCTTAACACCTGGTATTAATTTACCAAAGTTAGTAAAAAAAAAAATCAAAAATCAAACGTAAAAAAGGGCAATTTTGTCATTTTTTATCACAAGTGGGTAAACGTAAAAATCAAAAATCAAATGGATCTTGGGCCAAATGCAACTTGAAGATTAATCAAAACAGTTTTCTTAACACCTGGTATTAATTAACCAAAGTTAGTAAAAATAAAAAACAAAAAAAAGAAAAAAAATCAAAAAGGGCAAATATGTCATTTTTATCACAAGTGGCATTTGGGACTACGTTTTCTCAATTGGTGGCATTTGGGACGTGCCCTCCTTCTGTTTCCATCGCGCCGGAAAAAAAATGATTCCCCGGTTGCTGGGTGATGAGACGGATCCGGCGGTACAAAGGCGGGAATTCCCAAGCTTTTTTTTTTGTCAGTCTCTATCCTCATTTTGAGCTTCTCATATTTTGATTTGGGCTTTTCTGATTTCCTAATTGAGCCTTTAAATTTTGTATTTAGCCTTTTAAAGGCTACTTAAAATTCAATTTTTGTTTTTTCGTGTTATTGTATTCGAAATGTTATTAGAAAATCAAAACTTAAATTATAACCAAATACTTCATATGGATCGAGACACATGTATCAGCCAAAAAAAAAGATAATAATGAGAAGAAATATGCATTACCAACAAATCGGAAAGTGACATAAAAGAAAAACAAAGTGAAAAGGTTTGTTGAGATTAGAGATGAGACATTTGGTAAAGATTAATGGGGTAACTATCGGATTTAGAAAGATTAAAGGATCTGAGAGCAATTATGAGGTTAAAAGCTTGTGTTGGATGAAATGCATCCCAGAAACAACTCAATTATCCAAACCTATGGATCCTCTTGAAGGCCCATTGGGCCAAGATCCATTTGAAGATTAATCAAAACAGTTTTCTTAATACTTGGTATTAATTAACTAAGGTTAGTAAAAATAAAAAAAAAAGAAAAAAAAAAAAAAAAAAAATCAAAAAGGGCAATTTTGTCATTTTTATCACAAGTGGCATTTGGGACTACGTTTTCTCAATTGGTTGCATTTGGGACGTGCCCTCCTTCTGTTTCCATCGCGCCGGAAAAAAAATGATTCGCCGGTTGCTGTGGCGAAGGCAGATCGGTGTACAAAGTCGGAATTCCCAAGCTTATTTTTTGTCAGTCTCTATCCTCATTTTAGGCTTCTCGTATTTTGATTTAAGCTTTTCCGATTTCCTAATTGAGCCTTTAAATTTTGTATTTAGCCTTTTTAAAGGCTACTTAAAATTCAATTTTTGTTTTTTTAGTGTTATTGAATTTGAAATGTTATTAGAAAATCAAACTCAAATTATAACCAAATACTTCATATGGATCGAGAGACATGTATCAGCCAAAAAAAAAGATAATAATGAGAAGAAATATGCATTACCAACAAATCGGAAGTGACATAAAAAAAAAACAAAGTGAAAAGGATTTGTTGAGATTAGAGATGAGACATTTGGTAAAGATTAATGGGGTAACAATCGGTTTAGAAAGATTAAAGGATCTGAGAGCAATTATAAGGTTAAAAGCTTGTGTTGGATGAAATGCATGCCAGAAACCACTCAATTATCCAAACCTATGGATCCTCTGGAAGGCCCGTTGGTCCAATATCCATTTGAAGATGAATCCAAACAAGTTTCTTAACACTGGTATTAATTAACAAAGTTAGTAAAATAAAAAACAAAAAATAGAAAAAAATTAAAAATCAAAAGGGCAATTTTGTCATTTTTTATCACAAGTGTTATTTGGAACTACGTTTTCTCAATTGGTGGCATTTGGGGCGTGCCCTCCTTCTGTTTCCATCGCGCGGAAAAAAAATGATTAGCGGTTGCTGCGTGATGAGAGGATCGTGGTACAATGTAGGGAATTACCACGCTTATTTTTTTTGTCAGTCTCTATCCTGATTTTCAACATATCAAATATTTAATTGAGCTTTTCTGATTTACTTATTGAGCCTTTTAATTTTGTATTTAGACTTTTAGAGGCTACTAAAAATTCAATTTTTGTTTTTTCGTGTTATTGAATTGAAATGTTATTAGAAAATCCAAACTCAATTATAACCAAATACTTCATATGGATCGAGACACATGTATCAGCCAAAGAAAAGATAATAATGAGAAGAAATATGCATTACCAACAAATCGGAAAGTGACATAAAAAGAAAAACAAAGTGAAAAGGATTTGTTGAGATTAGAGATGAGACATTTGGTAAAGATTAATGGGCTAACAATCAGATTTAGAACCGTTAAAGGCTCTGAGAGCAATTATGAGGTTAAAAGCTTGTGTTGGATGAAATGCATCCCATAAATCACTCAATTATCCAAAACTATGGATCCTCTTGAAGGCCCATTGGCCAAGATTCATTGTAGATTAATGAAAATGGTTTTCTTAACACCTGGTATTAATTTATCAAGGTTAGTAAAAAAAAAACAAAAAAAAAAAAAAAAATCAAATAGGGCAATTTTGTTATTTTTTATCACAAGTTGCATTTGGGACTACATTTTTTCAATTGGTGGCATTTGGGGCGTGCCCTCCTACTATTTCCATCGCGCGAAAAAAAAATGATTAGCGGTTGCTGCGTGTGAGGCGGATCCGGCTGTACAAAGTCGGGAATTCCCAAGCTTATTTTTTTGTCGGTCTCTATCCTCATTTTGGGCTTCTCGTATTTTGATTTGGGCTTTTCCGATTTCCTAATTGAGCCTTTAAATTTTGTATTTAGCCTTTTAAAGGCTACTTAAAATTCAATTTTTGTTTTTTTAGTGTTATTGAATTGAAATGTTATTAGAAAATCAAACTCAAATTATAACCAAATACTTCGTATGGATCGAGAGACATGTATCAGCAAAAAAAAAAGATAATGAGAAGAAATATGCATTACCAACAAGTCGGAAAGTGACATAAAAAGAAAAACAAAGTGAAAAGGATTTGTTGAGATTAGAGATGAGACATTTGGTAAAGATTAATGGGGTAATAATCGGATTCGAGAACCATTAAAAGGCTCTGAGGGGCAATTATGAGGTTAAAAGCTTGTGTTGGATGAAATGCATCAGAAATCATGAATTATCGAAAACTATGGATCTTCTTGAAGGCCCATTGGGCCAAGATTCATTTGAAGATTAATCAAGAGGGGTTTTCTTAACACCTGGTATTAATTTACCAAAGTGAATAAAAAAAAAAAATCAAAAAATCAAAAAGGGCAATTTTGTCATTTTTATCACAAGTAACTTTTGGGACTCGTTTTTCTCAATTGGTGGCATTTGGGATGTGCCCTCCTTCTGTTTCCATCGGCGCGGAAAAAAGTGATTAGCGGTTGCTCGTGTGGGAGCGATCCAGCGGTACAAAATCGAAATTCCCAAGCTTATTTTTTTGAGTCTCTATCCTCATTTTGGGCTTCTTATATTTTGATTTGGGCTTTTCTGATTTCCTAATTGAGCCTTTAAATTTTGTATTTAGCCTTTTAAAAGCTACTTAAAATTCAATTTTTGTTTTTTCGTGTTATTGAATTCGAAATGTTATTAGAAAATCCAAACTCAAATTATAACCAAATACTTCATATGGATCGAGACACGTGTATCAGCCAAAAAAAAGATAATAATGAGAAGAAATATGCATTACCAACAAATCGGAAAGTGACATAAAAAAAAAACAAAGTGAAAAGGATTTGTTGAGATTAGAGATGAGACATTTGGTAAAGATTAATGGGGTAACAATCGGATTTAGAAAGATTAAAGGATCTGAGAGTAATTATGAGGTTAAAAGCTTGTGTTGGATGAAATGCATCTCAGAAACCACTCGATTATCCAAACCTATGGATCCTCTTGAAGGTCCATTGGGCCAAGATCCATTTGAAGATTAATCAAAACAGTTTTTCTTAACACCTAGTATTAATTAACCAAAGTTAGTAAAATATAAAAAAAAGAAAAAAAAAAAAATCAAAAAGGGCAAATATGTCATTTTTATCACAAGTGGCATTTGGGACTCGTTTTTCTCAATTGGTGGCATTTGGGGCGTGCCCTCCTTCTGTTTCCATCGGTTGCCGGAAAAAAAATGATTCCCGGTTGCTGGGTGATGAGGGCGGATCCGGCGGTACAAAGTCGGGAATTCCCAAGCTTTTTTTTTGTCGGTCTCTATCCTCATTTTGAGCTTCTCGTATTTTGATTTGGGCTTTTCTGATTTCCTAATTGAGCCTTTAAATTTTGTATTTAGCCTTTTAAAGGCTACTTAAAATTCAATTTTTTTTTTTAGTGTTATTGTATTGAAATGTTATTAGAAAATCAAAACTCAATTATAACCAAATACTTCATATGGATCGAGACACATGTATCAGCCAAAAAAAAGATAATAATGAGAAGAAATATGCATTACCAACAAATCGGGAAAGTGACATAAAAGAAAAACAAAGTGAAAAGGATTTGTTGAGATTAGAGATGAGACATTTGGTAAAGATTAATGGGGTAACTATCGGATTTAGAAAGATTAAAGGATCTGAGAGCAATTACGAGGTTAAAAGCTTGTGTTGGATGAAATGCATCCCAGAAACCACTCAATTATCCAAACCTATGGATCCTCTTGAAGGCCCATTGGGCCAAGATCCATTTGAAGATTAATCAAAACAGTTTTCTTAATACCTGGTATTAATTAACTAAGGTTAGTAAAAATAAAAAACAAAAAAAGAAAAAAAAAGAAAAAATCAAAAAGGGCAATTTTGTCATTTTTATCACAAGTGGCATTTGGGACTACGTTTTCTCAATTGGTTGCATTTGGGACGTGCCCTCCTTCTGTTTCCATCGCGCCAGAAAAAAAATGATTCGCCGGTTGCTGCGTGACGAGACGGATTCGGCGGTACAAAGTCGGGAATTCCCAAGCTTATTTTTTTGTCAGTCTCTATCCTCATTTTGGGCTTCTCATATTTTGATTTAAGCTTTTCTGATTTCCTAATTGAGCCTTTAAATTTTGTATTTAGCCTTTTATAGGCTACTTAAAATTCAATTTTTGTTTTTTCGTGTTATTGAATTTGAAATGTTATTAGAAAATCCAAACTCAAATTATAACCAAATACTTCATATGGATCGAGAGACATGTATCAGCCAAAAAAAAAAGATAATAATGAGAAGAACTATGCGTTACCAACGGATCGGGAAGTGACATAAAAGAAAAACAAAGTGAAAAGGATTTGTTGAGATTAGAGATGAGACACTTGGTAAAGATTAATGGGGTAACAATCGGATTTAGAAAGATTAAAGGATCTGAGCGCAATTATAAGGTTAAAAGCTTGTGTTGGATGAAATGCATGCGAAACCAATCAATTATCCAAACTATGGATCCTCTTGAAGGCCGTTGGGCCAAGATCCATTGAAGATTAATCAAAACAGTTTTCTTAACACCTGGTATTAATTAACCAAAGTTAGTAAAATAAAAAACAAAAAAGAAAAAAAATCAAAAAATCAAAAAGGGCAATTTTGTCATTTTTTATCACAAGTAGCATTTGGGACTACGTTTTTCTCAATTGGTTGCATTTGGGATGTGCCCTCCTTCGATTTCCATCATGTGGGAAAAAAAATGATTAGCCGGTTGCTGCGTGTGAGCGGATCGGCGGTAAATGTCGAGAATTCCCAAGCTTATTTTTTTGTCGGTCTCTATCCTCATTTTGGGCTTCTCGTATTTTGATTTGGGCTTTTCGATTTCCTAATTGAGCCTTTAAATTTTGTATTTAGCCTTTTAAATGCTACTTAAAATTCAATTTTTGTTTTTTCGTGTTATTGAATTGAAATGTTATTAGAAAATTCAAACTCAAATTATAACCAAATACTTCGTATGGATCGAGAGACATGTATCAGCAAAAAAAAAGATAATAATGAGAAGAAATATGCATTAACAACAAATCGGGAAAGTGACATAAAAGAAAAACAAAGTGCAAAGGTTTGTTGAGATTAGAGATGAGACATTTGGCAAAGATTAATGGGGTAACAATCGGATTTAGAACCATTAAAGGCTCGACAGCAATTATGAGGTTAAAAGCTTGTGTTGGATGAAATGCGTCCGGAAATCACTCGATTATCCAAAAGCTATTGATCCTCCTAAAGGCCCATTGGGCCAAGATCCATTGAAGATTAATCAAAGCGGTTTTCTTAACACGGGTATTAATTTACCAAGAGAGTAAAAAAAAAAAAATCAAAAAATCAATAAGGGCAATTTTGTCATTTTTATCACAAGTGGCATTTGGGACTAAATTTTTCTCAATTGGTGGCATTTGGGACGTGCCCTCTTTCTGTTTCCATGCCGGAAAAAAAAATGATTCGCGGTTGCTGCGTGTGAGATGGATCGGCGGTACAAAGTCGGAATTCCCAAGCTTATTTTTTTGTGTCTCTATCCTCATTTGGGCTTCTCGTATTTTGATTTGGGCTTTTCGATTTCCTAATTGAGCCTTTAAATTTTGTATTTAGCCTTTTAAAGTCTACTTAAAACTCAATTTTTGTTTTTTGGTGTTATTGAATTGAAATGTTATTAGAAAATCCAAACTCAATTATAACCAAATACTTCATATGGATCGAGAGACATGTATCAGCCAAAAAAAAAAAAATATGAGAAGAAATATGCATTACCAACAAATCGGAAAGTGACATAAAAGAAAAACAAAGTGAAAAGGATTTGTTGAGATTAGAGATGAGACATTTGGTAAAGATTAATGGGGTAACAATCGGATTTAGAAAGATTAAAGGATCTGAGAGTAATTATAAGGTTAAAAGCTTGTGTTGGATGAAATGCATCCCAGAAACCACTCAATTATCCAAACCTATGGATCCTCTTGAAGGTCCATTGGGCCAAGATTAAGCTTGGGAATTCCCGACTTTGTACTGCCGGATCCATCTCGTCAAGCAGCAACCGGCGAATCATTTTTTTTCCGGCGCGATGGAAACAGAAGGAGGGCACGTCCCGAATGCCACCAATTGAGAAAACGTAGTCCCAAATGCCACTTGTGATAAAAATTACAAAATTAGCCTTTTTGATTTTTGATTTTTTTTCTTTTTTTTGTTTTTTATTTTTATTAACTTTGGTTAATTAATACTAGGTGTTAAGAAAACTGTTTTGATTAATCTTCAATTTTTTGTCAGTCTCTATCCTCATTTTGGGCTTCTCATATTTTGATTTGGGCTTTTCTGATTTCCTAATTGAGCCTTTAAATTTTGTATTTAGCCTTTTAAACGCTACTTAAAATTCTATATTTGTTTTTTCATGTTATTGAATTCGAAATGTTATTAGAAAATCCAAACTCAAATTATAACCAAATACTTCATATGGATCGAGAGACATGTATCAGCCAAAAAAAAGATAATAATGAGAAGAAATATGCATTAACAACAAATCGGGAAAGTGACATAAAAAGAAAAACAAAGTGAAAAGGATTTGGTGAGATTAGAGATGAGACATTTGGTAAAGATTAATGGGGTAACAATCGGATTTAGAATCATTAAAGGCTCTGAGAGCAATTATGAGGTTAAAAGCTTGTGTTAGATGAAATGCATCCCAGAAATCTCTCAATTATCCAAAACTATGGATCCTCTTGAAGGCCCATTGGGCCAAGATCCATTGAAGATTAATCAAAGCGGTTTTCTTAACACTTGGTATTAATTTACCAAAGTTTGTAAAAAAAAAAAAAAAAATCAAAAAGAAATTTGTCATTTTTATCACAACTGGCATTTGGGACTCGTTTTTCTCAATTGGTGGCATTTGGGACCTGCCCTATACTGTTTCCATCGCGAAAAAAAAAAAATGATTACTTGATTTGCTGCGTGTGAGAGACGGATCGGCGGTACAAAGTCAGGAATTCCCAAGCTTATTTTTTGTCGGTCTCTATCCTCATTTTGGGTTTCTCGTATTTTGATTTAGGCTTTTCTGATTTCCTAATTGAGCCTTTAAATTTTGTATTTAGCCTTTTAATATGCTACTTAAAATTCAATTTTTGTTTTTTTCGTGTTATTGAATTCAAAATGTTATTAGAAAATCAAACTCGAGTTATAACCAAATACTTCATATGGATCGAGAGACATGTAGCAGCCAAAAAAAAAAAGATAATAATGAGAAGAAATATGCATTACCAACAAATCGAAAAGTGACATAAATGAAAAACAAAGTGAAAAGAATTTGTTGAGATTAGAGATGAGACATTTGGTAAAGATTAATGAGGTAACAATCGGTTTAGAAAGATTAAAGGATCTGAGAGCCATTATGAGGTTAAAAGCTTGTGTTGGATGAAATGCATCCCAGAAATCACTCAATTATCCAAAACTATAGATCCTCTTGAAGGCCCATTGGGCCAAGATCCATTTAATGATTAATCAAAACAGTTTTCTTAACTTCTGGTATTAATTTACCAAAGTTAGTAAAAAAAAAAACAAAAAAAAAAAAATCAAAAATCAAAAAGGGTAATTTTGTCATTTTTATCACAAGTGGCATTTGGGACTACGTTTTCTCAATTGGTGGCATTTAGGACGTTCCCTCCTTCTGTTTCCATCGTGTCGGAAAAAAAATGATTACTTGGTTCTGCGTGGCGAGGCGGATCGTGATACAAAGTCTGGAATTCCCAATCTTTTTTTTTTGTCAGTCTCTATCCTCATTTTGGGCTTCTCATATTTTGATTTGGGCTTTTCTGATTTCCTAATTGAATCAAAAATTTTGTATTTATCCTTTTAAACGCTACTTAAAATTCAATATTTGTTTTTTCGTGTTATTGAATTTGAAATGTTATTAGAAAATACAAACTCAAATTATAACCAAATACTTCATATTGATCGAGAGACATGTATCAGCCAAAAAAAAAAGATAATACTGAGAAGAAATATGCATTACCAACAAATCGGAAAGTGACATAAAAGAAAAACAAAGTGAAAAGAATTTGTTGAGATTAGAGATGAGACATTTGGTAAAGATTAATGGGGTAACAATCGGATTTAGAAAGATTAAAGGCTCTGAGAGCAATTATGAGGTTAAAAGCTTGTGTTGGATGAAATGCATCCCAGAAATCACTCAATTATCCAAAACTATGGATCCTCTTGAAAGCCCATTGGGCCAAGATCCATTTAAAGATTAATCAAAACAGTTTTCTAAACACCTGGTTTTAATTTACCAAAGTTAGTAAAAAAAAAAAAACAAAAATCAAAAAGGGCAATTTTGTCATTTATATCACAAGTGGCATTTGGGACTATGTTTTCTCAATTGGTGGCATTTAGGACATGCCCTCCTTCTCTTTCCATCGCTGCGGAAAAAAAATGATTCGCCGGTTGCTGCGTGTGAGGCGGATCTCGGTACAAAATCGGGAATTCCCAAGCTTATTTTTTGTCGGTCTATCCTCATTTTTTGTTTTTCATATTTTGATTTAGGTTTTTCTGTTTTCCTAATTGATCCTTTATATTTTGTATTTAGTCTTTTAAAGTTTACTTATTTTTCAATTTTTGTTTTTTCGTGTTATTGAATTCGAAATGTTATTAGAAAATACAAACTCAAATTATAACCAAATACTTCATATGGATCGAGAGACATGTATCAGCCAAAAAAAAAAGATAATAATGAGAAGAAATATGCATTACCAACAAATCAAAAAGTCATATAAATGAAAAACAAAGTGAAAAGAATTTGTTGAGATTAGAGATGAGACATTTGGTAAAGATTAATGGGGTAACTATCGGATTTAGAAAGATTAAAGGCTCTGAGAGCAATTATGAGGTTAAAAGCTTGTGTTGGATGAAATGCATCCCAGAAATCACTCAATTATCCAAAACTATGGATCCTCTTGAAAGCCCATTGGGCCAAGATCCATTTGAAGATTAATCAAAACTGTTTTCTTAACACCTGGTTTTAATTTACCAAAGTTAGTAAAAAAAAAAAACAAAAAAAAAAAAACACAAATCGAAAAGGGCAATTTTGTTATTTATATCACAAGTGGCATTTGGGACTACGTTTTCTCAATTGGTGGCATTTGGGACGTGCCCTCCTTCTCTTTCCATCGCTGCGGAAAAAAAATGATTTGCCGGTTGCTGCGTGACGAGACGGATCCGGCGGTACAAAGTCAGGAATTCCCAAGCTTATTTTTTTTGTCTGTCTCTATCCTCATTTTGGGCTTCTCATATTTTTATTTGGGCTTTTCTTATTTCCTAATTGAGCATTTAAATTTTGTATTTAGCCTTTTAAAAGCTACTTAAAATTCAATTTTTGTTTTTTCGTGTTATTGAATTCGAAATGTTATTAGAAAATCCAAACTCAAATTATAACCAAATACTTTATATGGATCGAGAAACATGTATCAGCCAAAAAAAAAGATAATAATGAGAAGAAATATGCATTACCAACAAATCGGAATGTGACATAAAAAGAAAAACAAAGTGAAAAGGATTTGTTGAGATTAGAGATGAGACATTTGGTAAAGATTAATGGGGTAACAATCAGATTTAGAACCATTAAAGGCTCTGAGAGCAATTATGAGGTTAAAAGCTTGTGTTGGATGAAATGCATCCCAGAAATCACTCAATTATCCAAAACTATGGATCCTCTTGAAGGCCCATTGGGCCAAAATCCATTTGAAGATTAATCAAAACGGTTTTCTTAACATCTGGTATTAATTTACCAAAGCTAGTAAAAAAAAAAAAAAAAAAAAAAAATCAAAAATCAAAAAGGGCAATTTTGTTTTTTTATCACAAGTGGCATTTGGGACTACGTTTTCTCAATTGGTGGCATTTGGGACGTGCCCTCCTTCTGTTTCCATCACGCCGAAAAAAAAAATGATTTGCCGGTTGCTGCGTGACGAGACGGATCCGGCGGTACAAAGTCGCGAATTCCCAAGCTTATTTTTTTTGTCAGTCTCTATCCTCATTTTGGGCTTCTCATATTTTTATTTGGGCTTTTCTGATTTCCTAATTGAGCCTTTAAATTTTGTATTTAGCCTTTTAAAGGCTACTTAAAATTCAATTTTTGTTTTTTCGTGTTATTGAATTGAAATGTTATTAGAAAATCAAACTCAATTATAACCAAATACTTCATATGGATCGAGAGACATGTATCAAAAAAAAAGAAAATACTGAGAAGAAATATGCATTACCAACAAATCGGAAAGTGACATAAAAGAAAAACAAAATGAAAAGGATTTGTTGAGATTAGAGATGAGACATTTGGTAAAGATTAATGGGGTAACAATCGGATTTAGAAAGATTAAAGGCTCTGAGAGCAATTATGAGATTAAAAGCTTGTGTTGGATGAAATGCATCCCAGAAATCACTCAATTATCCAAAACTACAGACCCTCTTGAACGCCCATTGGGCCAAGATCCATTTAAAGATTAATCAAAACGGTTTTCTTAACACCTGGTATTAATTTACCAAAGTTAGTAAAAAAAAAAATCAAAAATCAAAAATAAAAAAGGGCAAGTTTGTCATTTTTATCACAAGTGGCATTTGGGACTACGTTTTCTCAATTGGTGGCATTTCGGACGTGCCCTCCTTCTGTTTCCATCGCGCCGGAAAAAAAATGATTCGCCGGTTGCTGCGTGACGAGATGGATCCGGCGGTACAAAGTCGGGAATTCCCAAGCTTATTTTTTTGTCAGTCTCTATCCTCATTTTGGGCTTCTCATATTTTGATTTGGGCTCTTTTGATTTCCTAATTGAGCCTTTAAATTTTGTATTTAGCCTTTTAAAGGCTACTTAAAATTCAATTTTTGTTTTTTCGTGTTATTGAATTCAAAATGTTATTAGAAAATCCAAACTCAAGTTATAACCAAATACTTCATATGGATCGAGAGACATGTATCAGCCAAAAAAAAAAGATAATAATGAGAAGATAGATGCATTACCAACAAATCGGGAAAGTGACATAAAAAAAAAACAAAGTGAAAAGGATTTGTTGAGATTAGAGATGAGACATTTGGTAAAGATTAATGGGGTAACAATCGGATTTAGAAAGATTAAAGGATCTGAGAGCCATTATGAGGTTAAAAGCTTGTGTTGGATGAAATGCATCCCAGAAATCACTTAATTATCCAAAACTATAGATCCTCTTGAAGGCCCATTGGGCCAAGATCCATTTAATGATTAATCAAAACAGTTTTCTTAACTCCTGGTATTAATTTACCAAAGTTAGTAAAAAAAAAACAAAAAAAAATAAATCAAAAATCAAAAAGGGTAATTTTGTCATTTTTATCACAAGTGGCATTTGGGACTACGTTTTCTCAAATGGTGGCATTTAGGACGTTCCCTCCTTCTGTTTCCATCGTGTCGGAAAAAAAATGATTCGCCGGTTACTGCGTGACGAGGCGGATCCGGCGGTACAAAGTCTGGAATTCCCAAGCTTTTTTTTTTGTCAGTCTCTATCATCATTTTGGGCTTCTCATATTTTGATTTGGGCTTTTCTGATTTCCTAATTGAATCAAAAATTTTGTATTTAGCCTTTTAAACGCTACTTAAAATTCAACATTTGTTTTTTCGTGTTATTGAATTTGAAATGTTTTTAGAAAATACAAACTCAAATTATAACCAAATACTTCATATGGATCGAGAGACATGTATCAGCCAAAAAAAAAAGATAATACTGAGAAGAAATATGCATTACCAACAAATCGGGAAAGTGACGTAAAAGAAAAACAAAGTGAAAAGGATTTGTTGAGATTAGAGATGAGACATTTGGTAAAGATTGATGGGGTAACAATCGGTTTAGAAAGATTAAAGGCTCGGGAGCAATTATGAAGTTAAAAGCTTGTGTTGGATGAAATGCATCCCAGAAATCACTCAATTATCCAAAACTATGGATCCTCTTGAATGCCCATTGGGCCAAGATCCATTTGAAGATTAATCAAAACAGTTTTCTTAACACCTGGTTTTAATTTACCAAAGTTAGTAAAAAAAAAAACAAAAAAAAAAACAAAAATCAAAAAGGTCAATTTTGTCATTTATTTCACAAGTGGCATTTGGGACTATGTTTTCTCAATTGGTGGCATTTGGGACGTGCCCTCCTTCTCTTTCCATCGCTGCGGAAAAAAAATGATTCGCCGGTTGCTGCGTGACGAGACGGATCCGGCGGTACAAAGTCAGGAATTCCCAAGCTTATTTTTTTGTCAGTCTCTATCCTCATTTTGGGTTTCTCATATTTTGATTTAGGCTTTTCTGATTTCCTAATTGAGCCTTTAAATTTTGTATTTAGCCTTTTAATGGCTACTTAAAATTCAATTTTTGTTTTTTAGTGTTATTGAATTCAAAATGTTATTAGAAAATCCAAACTCGAAGTTATAACCAAATACTTCATATGGATCGAGAGACATGTATCAGCCAAAAAAAAGATAATAATGAGAAGAAATATGCATTACCAACAAATCGAAAAGTGACGTAAATGAAAAACAAAGTGAAAAGGATTTGTTGAGATTAGAGATGAGACATTTGGTAAAGATTAATGGGGTAACAATCGGTTTAGAAAGATTAAAGGATCGGAGAGCCATTATGAGGTTAAAAGCTTGTGTTGGATGAAATGCATCGAAATCACTCGATTATCCAAACTATAGATCCTCTTGAAGGCCCATTGGGCCAAGATCCATTAATGATTAATCAAAACAGTTTTCTTAACCTGGTATTAATTTACCAAAGTTAGTAAAAAAAAACAAAAAAAAATCAAAAATCAAAAAGGGTAATTTTGTCATTTTTTATCACAAGTGGCATTTGGGACTCGTTTTTCTCAATTGGTGGCATTTGGGCGTTCCTCTCCTACTGTTTCCATCGTGTCGGAAAAAAAAATGATTCGCGGTTTCTTGCGTGTGAAGGCGGATCCGGTATCAAAATCTGGAATTCCCAAGCTTTTTTTTGTCGGTCTCTATCCTCATTTTGGGCTTCTCATATTTTGATTTGGGCTTTTCTGATTTCCTAATTGAGCTAAAAATTTTGTATTTATCCTTTTAAAGCTACTTAAAATTCAATATTTGTTTTTTTCGTGTTATTGAATTGAAATGTTATTAGAAAATACAAACTCAATTATAACCAAATACTTCATATGGATCGAGAGACATGTATCAGCCAAAAAAAAAAGATAATCCTGGAAGAAATATGCATTACCAACAAATCGGAAAGTGACATAAAAGAAAAACAAAGTGAAAAGAATTTGTTGAGATTAGAGATGAGACATTTGGTAAAGATTAATGGGGTAACAATCGGATTTAGAAAGATTAAAGGCTCTGAGAGCAATTATGAGGTTAAAAGCTTGTGTTGGATGAAATGCATCCCAGAAATCACTCAATTATCCAAAACTATGGATCCTCTTGAAAGCCCATTGGGCCAAGATCCATTTAAAGATTAATCAAAACAGTTTTCTAAACACCTTGTTTTAATTTACCAAAGTTAGTAAAAAAAAAAAAACAAAAATCAAAAAGGGCAATTTTGTCATTTATATCACAAGTGGCATTTGGGACTATGTTTTCTCAATTGGTGGCATTTGGGACATGCCCTCCTTCTCTTTCCATCGCTGCGGAAAAAAAATGATTCGCCGGTTGCTGCGTGGAGGGGCGGATCGTGGTCAAAGTCGGGAATTCCCAAGCTTATTTTTTTGTCGGTCTCTATCCTCATTTTGGGCTTCTCGTATTTTGATTTGGGCTTTTTGATTTCCTAATTGAGCCTTTAAATTTTGTATTTAGCCTTTTTAAAGGCTACTTAAAATTCAATTTTTGTTTTTTAGTGTTATTGAATTCAAAATGTTATTAGAAAATCCAAACTCAAGTTATAACCAAATACTTCATATGGATCGAGAGACATGTTCCCCCAAAAAAAAGATAATAATGAGAAGAAATATGCATTACCAACAAATCGGAAAGTGACATAAAAAAAAACAAAGTGAAAAGAATTTGTTGAGATTAGAGATGAGACATTTGGTAAAGATTGATGGGGTAACAATCGGTTTAGAAAGATTAAAAGGCTCTGAGAGCAATTATGAGGTTAAAAGCTTGTGTTGGATGAATTGCATCCAGAAATCACTCGATTATCCAAAACTATGGATCCTCTTGAATGCCCATTGGGCCAAGATCCATTGAAGATTAATCAAAACAGTTTTCTTAACACTGGTTTTAATTTACCAAAGTTAGTAAAAAAAAACAAAAAAAAAACCAAAAATCAAAAAGGTCAATTTTGTCATTTATTTCACAAGTGGCATTTGGGACTATGTTTTCTCAATTGGTGGCATTTGGGACGTGCCCTCCTTCTCTTTCCATCGCTGCGGAAAAAAAATGATTCGCCGGTTGCTGCGTGTGAAGGCGGATCGTACAAAGTCAGGAATTCCCAAGCTTATTTTTTTGTCAGTCTCTATCCTCATTTTGGGTTTCTCATATTTTGATTTAGGCTTTTCTGATTTCCTAATTGAGCCTTTAAATTTTGTATTTAGCCTTTTAATGGCTACTTAAAATTCAATTTTTGTTTTTTCGTGTTATTGAATTCAAAATGTTATTAGAAAATCCAAACTCAAGTTATAACCAAATACTTCATATGGATCGAGAGACATGTATCAGCCAAAAAAAAAAAGATAATAATGAGAAGAAATATGCATTACCAACAAATCGAAAAGTGACATAAATGAAAAACAAAGTGAAAAGAATTTGTTGAGATTAGAGATGAGACATTTGGTAAAGATTAATGAGGTAACAATCGGATTTAGAAAGATTAAAGGATCTGAGAGCCATTATGAGGTTAAAAGCTTGTGTTGGATGAAATGCATCCCAGAAATCACTCAATTATCCAAAACTATAGATCCTCTTGAAGGCCCATTGGGCCAAGATCCATTAATGATTAATCAAACAGTTTTCTTAACCCGGTATTAATTTACCATATAGTTAAAAAAAACAAAAAAAAAAAAAATCAAAAATCCAAAAGGGTAATTTTGTCATTTTTATCACAAGTGGCATTTGGGACTACGTTTTCTCAATTGGTGGCATTTAGGACGTTCCCTCCTTCTGTTTCCATCGTGTCGGAAAAAAAATGATTAGCGGTTCTTTCGTGGCAGAGCGGATCCGGCGGTACAAATCTGGAATTCCCAAGCTTTTTTTTTGTCGTCTATCCTCATTTGGGCTTCTCGTATTTTGATTTGGGCTTTTCCGATTTCCTAATTGATCAAAAAATTTTGTATTTATCCTTTTAACGCTACTTAAAATTCAATATTTGTTTTTTGGTGTTATTGAATTGAAATGTTATTAGAAAATACAAACTCAAATTATAACCAAATACTTCGTATGGATCGAGAGACATGTATCAGCCAAAAAAAGATAATAATGAGAAGAAATATGCATTACCAACAAATCAAAAGTCATATAAATGAAAAACAAAGTGAAAAGGATTTGTTGAGATTAGAGATGAGACATTTGGTAAAGATTAATGGGGTAACTATCGGTTTAGAAAGATTAAAAGGCTCGAGAGCAATTATGAGGTTAAAAGCTTGTGTTGGATGAAATGCATCCCAGAAATCACTCAATTATCCAAAACTATGGATCCTCTTGAAAGCCCATTGGGCCAAGATCCCTTTGAAGATTAATCAAAACTGTTTTCTTAACACCTGGTTTTAATTTACCAAAGTTAGTGTAAAAAAAAAACAAAAAAAAAATAACACAAATCAAAAAGGGCAATTTTGTCATTTATATCACAAGTGGCATTTGGGACTACGTTTTCTCAATTGGTGGCATTTGGGACGTGCCCTCCTTCTCTTTCCATCGCTGCGGAAAAAAAATGATTTGCCAGTTGCTGCGTGACGAGACGGATCCGGCGGTACAAAGTCAGGAAATCCCAAGCTTATTTTTTTGTCTGTCTCTATCCTCATTTTGGGCTTCTCATATTTTTATTTGGGCTTTTCTGAATTCCTAATTGAGCCTTTAAATTTTGTATTTAGCCTTTTAAAAGCTACTTAAAATTCAATTTTTGTTTTTTCGTGTTATTGAATTTGAAATGTTATTAGAAAATCCAAACTCAAATTATAACCAAATACTTCATATGGATCGAGAAACATGTATCAGCCAAAAAAAAAAGATAATAATGAGAAGAAATATGCATTACCAACAAATCGGATTGTGACATAAAAAGAAAAACAAAGTGAAAAGGATTTGTTGAGATTAGAGATGAGACATTTGGTAAAGATTAATGTGGTAACAATCAGATTTAGAACCATTAAAAGGCTCTGAGAGCAATTATGAGGTTAAAAGCTTGTGTTGGATGAAATGCATCGAAATCACTCAATTATCCAAAACTATGGATCCTCTTGAAGGCCCATTGGGCGGGGATCCATTGAAGATTAATCAAAAGCGGTTTTCTTAACACTGGTTTTAATTTACCAAAGTTAGTAAAAAAAAAAAAAAATAAAAAATCAAAAGGGCAATTTTGTTTTTTTTATCACAAGTGGCATTTGGGACTCGTTTTTCTCAATTGGTGGCATTTGGGGCGTGCCCTCCTTCTATTTCCATCCGACAAAAAAAAAAAATGATTAGCGGTTGCTTGCGTGAAGACGGATCCGGTAGTACAAAGTCGGGAATTCCCAAGCTTATTTTTTGTCGGTCTCTATCCTCATTTTGGGCTTCTCATATTTTGATTTGGGCTTTTCTGATTTCCGAATTGAGCCTTTAAATTTTGTATTTAGCCTTTGGAAGGCTACTTAAAATTCAATTTTGTTTTTCATGTTATTGAATTGAAATGTTATTAGAAAATCCAAACTCAAATTATAACCAAATACTTCATATGGATCGAGAAACATGTATCAGTAAAAAAAAAGATAATAATGAGAAGAAATATGCATTACCAACAAATCGGAAAGTGGCGTAAAAGAAAAACAAAGTGAAAAGGATTTGTTGAGATTAGAGATAAAAAATTTGGTAAAGATTAATGGGGTAACAATCAGATTTAGAAAGATTAAAGGATCGAGAGCCATTATGAGGTTAAAAGCTTGTGTTGGATGAAATGCATCCGGAAATCATTCAATTATCCAAAATATGGATCCTCTTGAGGGCCCATTGGGCCAAGATCCATTGAAGATTAATCAAAACGGTTTTCTTAACCCTGGTATTAATTTACCAAAGTTAGTAAAAATAAAAACAAAAAAAAAAAAAATCAAAAAATCAAAAGAACAAATATGTCATTTTTATCACAAGTGGCATTTGGGACTCGTTTTCTCGATTGGTGGCATTTGGGGCGTGCCCTCCTACTGTTTCCATCGTGTGGAAAAAAATGATTCCCCG
This sequence comes from Cardamine occulta, assembly GCA_028015245.1. Taxonomy (NCBI): domain Eukaryota; kingdom Viridiplantae; phylum Streptophyta; class Magnoliopsida; order Brassicales; family Brassicaceae; genus Cardamine; species Cardamine occulta. The sequence goes on from CM051384.1 coordinate 2,363,930, forward strand.
GTTACTGGGTGATGAGACGGATCCGGCGGTACAAAGGCGGGAATTCCCAAGCTTATTTTTTTGTCCGTCTCTATCCTCATTTTGGGCTTCTCATATTTTGATTTGGGCTTTTCTGATTTCCGAATTGAGCCTTTAAATTTTGTATTTAGCCTTTTAAAGGCTACTTAAAATTCAATTTTTGTTTTTTCATGTTATTGAATTCGAAATGTTATTAGAAAATCCAAACTCAAATTATAACCAAATACTTCATATGGATCGAGAAACATGTATCTGCCAAAAAAAAAGATAATAATGAGAAGAAATATGCATTACCAACAAATCGGAAAGTGACATAAAAGAAAAACAAAGTGAAAAGGATTTGTTGAGATTAGAGATAAAAAATTTGGTAAAGATTAATGAGGTAACAATCAGATTTAGAAAGATTAAAGGATCCGAGAGCCATTATGAGGTTAAAAGCTTGTGTTGGATGAAATGCATCCCAGAAATCATTCAATTATCCAAAACTATGGATCCTCTTGAGGGCCCATTGGGCCAAGATCCATTGAAGATTAATCAAAACGGTTTTCTTAACACCTGGTATTAATTTACCAAAGTTAGTAAAAATAAAAAACAAAAAAAAGAAAAAAAATCAAAAATCAAAAAGGGCAAATATGTCATTTTTATCACAAGTGGCATTTAGGACTACGTTTTCTCAATTGGTGGCATTTGGGACGTGCCCTCCTTCTGTTTCCATCGCGCCGGAAAAAAAATGATTCCCCGGTTGCTGGGTGATGAGACGGATCCGGCGGTACAAAGGCGGGAATTCCCAAGCTTATTTTTTTGTCAGTCTCTATCCTCATTTTGGGCTTCTCATATTTTGATTTGGGCTTTTCTGATTTTCGAATTGAGCCTTTAAATTTTGTATTTAGCCTTTTAAAGGCTACTTAAAATTCAATTTTTGTTTTTTCATGTTATTGAATTCGAAATGTTATTAGAAAATCCAAACTCAAATTATAACCAAATACTTCATAAGGATCGAGAAACATGTATCAGCCAAAAAAAAAGATAATAATGAGAAGAAATATGCATTACCAACAAATCGGAAAGTGACATAAAAGAAAAACAAAGTGAAAAGGATTTGTTGAGATTAGAGATAAAAAATTTGGTAAAGATTAATGAGGTAACAATCAGATTTAGAAAGATTAAAGGATCCGAGAGCCATTATGAGGTTAAAAGCTTGTGTTGGATGAAATGCATCCGAAATCATTCAATTATCCAAAACTATGGATCCTCTTGAGCCCATTGGGCCAAGATCCATTGAAGATTAATCAAAGCGGTTTTCTTAACCCTGGTATTAATTTACCAAAGTAAGTAAAAAACAAAACAAAAAAAAAATCAAAAATCAAAAAGGGCAATTTTGTCATTTTTTATCACAAGTGCCATTTGGGACGACGTTTTCTCAGTTGGTGGCGTTTAGGGCGTTCTCTCCTTCTGTTTCGATCGTCGGAAAAAAAAATGATTCGCGGTTGCTGCGTGTGAGATGGATCCGTGGTACAAGTCGAGAATTCCCAAGCTTATTTTTTTCAGTCTCTTTCCTCATTTTGGGCTTCCCGTATTTTGATTTGGGCTTTTCTTATTTCCTAATTGAGCCTTTAAATTTTGTATTTAGCCTTTTAAAAGGCTACTTAAAATTCAATTTTTGTTTTTTGTGTTATTGAATTGAAATGTTATTAGAAAATCAAACTCAATTATAACCAAATACTTCGTATGGATCGAGGGACATGTATCAGCCAAAACAAAAGATAATACTGAGAAGAAATATGCATTACCAACAAATCGGAAAGTGACATAAAAGAAAAACAAAGTGAAAAGGATTTGTTGAGATTAGAGATGAGACATTTGGTAAAGATTAATGGGGTAACAATCAGATTTAGAAAGATTAAAGGCTCTGAGAGCAATTATGAGGTTAAAAGCTTGTGTTGGATGAAATGCATCCCAGAAATCAATCAATTATCCAAATTTATGGATCCTCTTGAAAGCCCATTGGGCCAAGATCCATTTGAAGATTAATCAAAACAGTTTTCTTAACACCTGGTATTAATTTGCCAAAGTTAGTAAAAAAAAAAAAAAAAAAAAAAAAACTCAAAGAGGGGCAATTTTGTCATTTTTATCACAAGTGGCATTAGGGACTCGTTTTTCTCAATTGGTGGCATTTGGGGCGTGCCCTCCTTCTCTTTCCATCGCTTGGAAAAAAAAATGATTAGCGGTAGCTGCGTGGAAGACGGATCGGCGGTGCAAAGTCGAGAATTCCCAAGCTTATTTTTTGTCGGTCTCTATCCTCATTTTGGGTTTCCCGTATTTTAATTTGGGCTTTTCTCATTTCCTAATTGAGCCTTTAAATTTTGTATTTAGCCTTTTAAAGGCTACTTAAAATTCAATTTTGTTTTTTTCGTGTTATTGAATTGAAATGTTATTAGAAAATCAAACTCAATTATAACCAAATGCTTCATATGGATCGAGAGACATGTATCAGCCAAAAAAAAATTAATGAGGAAGAAATATGCATTACCAACAAATCGAAAAGTGACATAAATGAAAAACAAAGTGAAAAGGATTTGTTGAGATTAGAGATGAGACATTTGGTAAAGATTAATGGGGTAACAATCGGATTTAGAACCATTAAAAGGCTCAAAGAGCGGTTATGAGGTTAAAAGCTTGTGTTGGATGAAATGCATCCCAGAAATCATTCAATTATTCAAAACTATGGATTTTCTTGAAGGCCCATTGGGCCAAGATCCATTTGAAGATTAATAAAAATGGTTTTCTTAACACCTGGTATTAATTTACCAAAGTTAGTAAAAAAAAATCAACAATAAAAAAAAAAAAAGGCAATTTTGACATTTTTATCACAAGTGGCATTTGGGACTACATTTTCTCAATTGGTTGCATTTGGACGTGCCCTCCTTCTGTTTCCATCGTCGGAAAAAAAATGATTCGCTTGTTTGCTGCGTGTGAGGCGGATCGGGTTACTAAAGTCGAGGAATTCCCAAGCTTATTTTTTGTCGGTCTCTATCCTCATTTTGGGTTTCCCGTATTTTGATTTGGGCTTTTCTCATTTCCTAATTGAGCCTTTAAATTTTGTATTTAGCCTTTTAAAGGCTACTTAAAATTCAATTTTTGTTTTTGGTGTTATTGAATTGAAATGTTATTAGAAAATCCAAACTCAAATTATAACCAAATACTTCATATGGATCGAGAGACATGTATCAGCCAAAAAAAAAAATATTAATGAGAAGAAATATGCATTACCAACAAATCGAAAAGTGACATAAATGAAAAACAAAGTGAAAAGGATTTGTTGAGATTAGAGATGAGACATTTGGTAAAGATTAATGGGGTAACAATCAATTTAGAACCATTAAAAGGCTCCGAGAGCAATTATGAGGTTAAAAGCTTGTGTTGGATGAAATGCGTCCCGAAATCATTCAATTATTCAAAACTATGGATTTTCTTGAAGGCCCGTTGGGCCAAGATCCATTGAAGATTAATCGAAATGGTTTTTCTTAACACTGGTATTAATTTACCAAAGTTAGTAAAAAAAAAAATCAACAATCAAAAAAACAAAGGGCAATTTTGACATTTTTATCACAAGTGGCATTTGGGACTACATTTTCTCAATTGGTTGCATTTCGGACGTGCCCTCCTTCTGTTTCCATCGCGCCGGAAAAAAAAATGATTCGCGGTTGCTGCGTGTGAGAAGGATCTGGGTATCAAAGTCGGGAATTCCCAAGCTTATTTTTTCAGTCTCTTTCCTCATTTTGGGCTTCTCATATTTTGATTTGGGCTTTTCTTATTTCCTAATTGAGCCTTTAAATTTTGTATTTAGCCTTTTAAAAGCTGCTTTAAATTCAATTTTTGTTTTTTGGTGTTATTGTATTCGAAATGTTATTAGAAAATCCAAACTCAAATTATAACCAAATACTTCGTATGGATCGAGAGACATGTATCAGCAAAAACAAAAGATAATCCTGAGAAGAAATATGCATTACCAACAAAGCGGAAAGTGACATAAAAGAAAAACAAAGTGAAAAGGATTTGTTGAGATTAGAGATGAGACATTTGGTAAAGATTAATGGGGTAACAATCAGATTTAGAAAGATTAAAGGCTCTGAGAGCAATTATGAGGTTAAAAGCTTGTTTGGATGAAATGCATCCCAAATCAATCAATTATCCAAATTATGGATCCTCTTGAAAGCCCATTGGGCCAAGATCCATTTGAAGATTAATCAAAACAGTTTTCTTAACACCTGGTATTAATTTGCCAAAGTTAGTAAAAAAAAAAAACAAAAAAAAAAAAAACAAAACTCAAAGAGGGCAATTTAGTCATTTTTATCACAAGTGGCATTCGGGACTACGTTTTCTCAATTGGTGGCATTTGGGACGTGCCCTCCTTCTCTTTCCATCGCTGCGGAAAAAAAATGAATCGCCGGTTGCTGCGTGACGAGACGGATCCGGCGGTGCAAAGTCAGGAATTCCCAAGCTTATTTTTTTGTCAGTCTCTATCCTCATTTTGGGTTTCCCATATTTTGATTTGGGCTTTTCTCATTTCCTAATTGAGCCTTTAAATTTTGTATTTAGCCTTTTAAAGGCTACTTAAAATTCAATTTTTGTTTTTTCGTGTTATTGAATTCGAAATGTTATTAGAAAATCCAAACTCAAATTATAACCAAATACTTCATATGGATCGAGAGACATGTATCAGCCAAAAAAAAAAGATATTAATGAGAAGAAATATGAATTACCAACAAATCGAAAAGTGACATAAATGAAAAACAAAGTGAAAAGGATTTGTTGAGATTAGAGATGAGACATTTGGTAAAGATTAATGGGGTAACAATCGGTTTAGAACCATTAAAAGGCTCTGAGAGCAATTATGAGGTTAAAAGCTTGTGTTGGATGAAATGCATCCGAAATCATTCAATTATTCAAAACTATGGATTTTCTTGAAGGCCCATTGGGCCAAGATCCATTGAAGATTAATCAAAATGGTTTTCTTAACACTGGTATTAATTTACCAAAGTTAGTAAAAAAAATTATATCAAACAAAAAAAAGGGAATTTTGACATTTTTTATCACAAGTGGCATTTGGGACTACATTTTCTCAATTGGTTGCATTTGGGACGTGCCCTCCTTCTGTTTCCATCGGCGGAAAAAAAAAATTTCGTCGGTTGCTGCGTGTGAGGCGGATCCGGCGGTGCAAAGTCGAGAATTCCCAAGCTTATTTTTTGTCAGTCTCTATCCTCATTTTGGGTTTCCCATATTTTGATTTGGGCTTTTCTCATTTCCTAATTGAGCCTTTAAATTTTGTATTTAGCCTTTTAAAGGCTACTTAAAATTCAATTTTTGTTTTTTCGTGTTATTGAGTTCGAAATGTTATTAGAAAATCAAACTCAAATTATAACCAAATACTTCATATGGATCGAGAGGCATGTATCAGCCATAAAAAAAAATATTAATGAGAAGAAATATGCTTACCAACAAATCGAAAAGTGACATAAATGAAAAACAAAGTGAAAAGGATTTGTTGAGATTAGAGATGAGACATTTGGTAAAGATTAATGGGGTAACAATCGGATTTAGAACCATTAAAGGCTCTGAGAGCAATTATGAGGTTAAAAGCTTGTGTTGGATGAAATGCATCCCAGAAATCATTCAATTATTCAAAACTATGGATTTTCTTGAAGGCCCATTGGGCCAAGATCCATTTGAAGATTAATCAAAATGGTTTTCTTAACACCTGGTATTAATTTACCAAAGTTAGTAAAAAAAAAAATCAACAATCAAAAAAAAAAAGGGCAATTTTGACATTTTTATCACAAGTGGCATTTGGGACTACATTTTCTCAATTGGTTGCATTTCGGACGTGCCCTCCTTCTGTTTCCATCGCGCCGGAAAAAAAATGATTCGCCGGTTGCTGCGTGGCGAGACGGATACGGCGGTACAAAGTCGGGAATTCCCAAGCTTATTTTTTTTTCAGTCTCTTTCCTCATTTTGGGCTTCTCATATTTTGATTTGGGCTTTTCTTATTTCCTAATTGAGCCTTTAAATTTTGTATTTAGCCTTTTAAAGGCTACTTAAAATTCAATTTTTGTTTTTTCGTGTTATTGAATTCGAAATGTTATTAGAAAATCCAAACTCAAATTATAACCAAATACTTCATATGGATCGAGAGACATGTATCAGCAAAAAAAAAAAGATAATACTGAGAAGAAATATGCATTACCAACAAATCGGAAAGTGACATAAAAGAAAAACAAAGTGAAAAGGATTTGTTGAGATTAGAGATGAGACATTTGGTAAAGATTAATGGGGTAACAATCAGATTTAGAAAGATTAAAGGCTCTGAGAGCAATTATGAGGTTAAAAGCTTGTGTTGGATGAAATGCATCCCAGAAATCAATCAATTATCCAAATTTATGGATCCTCTTGAAAGCCCATTGGGCCAAGATCCATTTGAAGATTAATCAAAACAGTTTTCTTAACACCTGGTATTAATTTGCCAAAGTTAGTAAAAAAAAAAACAAAAAAAAAAAAAAAACAAAACTCAAAGAGGGCAATTTTGTCATTTTTATCACAAGTGGCATTCGGGACTACGTTTTCTCAATTGGTGGCATTTGGGACGTGCCCTCCTTCTCTTTCCATCGCTGCGGAAAAAAAATGATTCGCCGGTTGCTGCGTGACGAGACGGATCCGGCGGTGCAAAGTCAGGAATTCCCAAGCTTATTTTTTTGTCAGTCTCTATCCTCATTTTGGGTTTCCCATATTTTGATTTGGGCTTTTCTCATTTCCTAATTGAGCCTTTAAATTTTGTATTTAGCCTTTTAAAGGCTACTTAAAATTCAATTTTTGTTTTTTCGTGTTATTGAATTCGAAATGTTATTAGAAAATCCAAACTCAAATTATAACCAAATACTTCATATGGATCGAGAGACATGTATCCCACAAAAAAAAAGATATTAATGAGAAGAAATATGGATTACCAACAAATCGAAAAGTGACGTAAATGAAAAACAAAGTGAAAAGGATTTGTTGAGATTAGAGATGAGACATTTGGTAAAGATTAATGGGGTAACAATCGGATTTAGAACCATTAAAAGGCTCGAGAGCAATTATGAGGTTAAAAGCTTGTGTTGGATGAAATGCATCCCAGAAATCATTCAATTATTTCAAACTATGGATTTTCTTGAAGGCCCATTGGGCCAAGATCCATTGAAGATTAATCAAAATGGTTTTCTTAACACTTGGTATTAATTTACCAAAGTTAGTAAAAAAAATCAACAATACAAAAAAAAGGGCAATTTTGAAATTTTTATCACAAGTGGCATTTGGGACTACATTTTCTCAATTGGTTGCATTTCGGACGTGCCCTCCTTCTGTTTCCATCGCGCCGGAAAAAAAATGATTCGCCGGTTGCTGCGTGGCGAGAGCGGATCCCGGGTGCAAAGTCGAGAATTCCCAAGCTTATTTTTTGTCGGTTCTATCCTCATTTTGGGTTTCCCGTATTTTGATTTGGGCTTTTCTCATTTTCTAATTGAGCCTTTAAATTTTGTATTTAGCCTTTTTAAAGGCTACTTAAAATTCAATTTTTGTTTTTTCGTGTTATTGAATTGAAATGTTATTAGAAAATCCAAGCTCAATTATAACCAAATACTTCATATGGATCGAGAGACATGTATCGGCCAAAAAAAAAATATTAATGAGAAGAAATATGCATTACCAACAAATCGAAAAGTGACATAAATGAAAAACAAAGTGAAAAGGATTTGTTGAGATTAGAGATGAGACATTTGGTAAAGATTAATGGGGTAACAATCGAATTTAGAACCATTAAAAGGCTCTGAGAGCAATTATGAGGTTAAAAGCTTGTGTTGGATGAAATGCATCCAGAATCATTCAATTATTCAAAACTATGGATTTTCTTGAAGGCCCATTGGGCCAAGATCCATTGAAGATTAATCAAAATGGTTTTCTTAACACCTGGTATTAATTTACCAAAGTTAGTAAAAAAAAATCAACAATCAAAAAAACAAAGGGCAATTTTGACATATTTTTATCACAAGTGGCATTTGGGACTACGTTTTCTCAATTGGTTTGCATTTGGACGTGCCCTCCTTCTGTTTCCATCGCCGGAAAAAAAATGATTCACTTGGTTGCTGCGTGGAGAGGCGGATCTGGCGTTACAAAGTCGGGAATTCCCAAGCTTATTTTTTTTCAGTCTCTTTCCTCATTTTGGGCTTCTCATATTTTGATTTGGGCTTTTCTTATTTCCTAATTGAGCCTTTAAATTTTGTATTTAGCCTTTTAAAGGCTACTTAAAATTCAATTTTTGTTTTTTCGTGTTATTGAATTCGAAATGTTATTAGAAAATCCAAACTCAAATTATAACCAAATACTTCATATGGATCGAGAGACATGTATCAGCAAAAAACAAAAGATAATACTGAGAAGAAATATGCATTACCAACAAATCGGAAAGTGACATAAAAGAAAAACAAAGTGAAAAGGATTTGTTGAGGTTAGTGATGAGCCATTTGGTAAAGATCAATGGGGTAACAATCAGATATAGAAAGGTTACGGGCTCTGCGCGCAATTATGACGTTAAACGCTTGTGTTGGATCAAATGCGTCCAGAAATCAATCAATTATCCAAATTTATGGATCCTCTTGAAAGCCCGTTGGGCCAAGATCCATTGAAGATTAATCAAAACAGTTTTCTTAACACCTGGTATTAATTTGCCAAAGTTAGTAAAAAAAAAAAAAAAAAACCAAACTCAAAGGGGGGCAATTAGTCATTTTTATCACAAGTGGCATTAGGGACTCGTTTTTCTCAATTGGTGGCATTTGGGACGTGCCCTCCTTCTCTTTCCATCGCTCTGGAAAAAAAAATAGATTCGCGGTTGCTGCGTGTGAGACGGATCCGGTGCAAAGTCGAGAATTCCCAAGCTTATTTTTTGTCGGTCTCTATCCTCATTTTGGTTTCCCATATTTTGATTTGGGCTTTTCTCATTTCCTAATTGAGCCTTTAAATTTTGTATTTAGCCTTTTAAAGGCTACTTAAAATTCAATTTTTGTTTTTCGTGTTATTGAATTGAAATGTTATTAGAAAATCCAAACTCAATTATAACCAAATACTTCATATGGATCGAGAGACATGTATCAGCCAAAAAAAAAGATATTAATGAGAAGAAATATGAATTACCAACAAATCGAAAGTGACATAAATGAAAAACAAAGTGAAAAGGATTTGTTGAGATTAGAGATGAGACATTTGGTAAAGATTAATGGGGTAACAATCGGTTTAGAACCATTAAAGGCTCGGAGAGCAATTATGAGGTTAAAAGCTTGTGTTGGATGAAATGCATCCGGAAATCATTCAATTATTCGAAACTATGGATTTTCTTGAAGGCCCATTGGGCCAAGATCCAGTTGAAGATTAATCAAAATGGTTTTCTTAACCCCTGGTATGAATCTACGATAGTGAGTATAAAAATAAATCAACAATAAAAAAAAAGGGCAATTTTGACATTTTTATCACAAGTGGCATTTGGGACTACATTTTCTCAATTGGTTGCATTTCGGACGTGCCCTCCTTCTGTTTCCATCGCGCCGGAAAAAAAATGACTCGCCGGTTGCTGCGTGACGAGACGGATCCGGCGGTGCAAAGTCAGGAATTCCCAAGCTTATTTTTTTGTCGGTCTCTATCCTCATTTTGGGTTTCCCATATTTTGATTTAGGCTTTTCTCATTTCCTAATTGAGCCTTTAAATTTTGTATTTAGCCTTTTTAAAGGCTACTTAAATTCAATTTTTGTTTTTTGGTGTTATTGAATTGAAATGTTATTAGAAAATCAAACTCAATTATAACCAAATACTTCGTATGGATCGAGAGACATGTATCACCCAAAAAAAAAATATTAATGAGAAGAAATATGCATTACCAACAAATCGAAAAGTGACATAAATGAAAAACAAAGTGAAAAGGATTTGTTGAGATTAGAGATGAGACATTTGGTAAAGATTAATGGGGTAACAATCGGATTTAGAACCATTAAAGGCTCTGAGAGCAATTATGAGGTTAAAAGCTTGTGTTGGATGAAATGCATCCCAGAAATCATTCAATTATTCAAAACTATGGATTTTCTTGAAGGCCCATTGGGCCAAGATCCATTTGAAGATTAATCAAAATGGTTTTCTTAACACCTGGTATTAATTTACCAAAGTTAGTAAAAAAAAAAATCAACAATCAAAAAAACAAAGGGCAATTTTGACATTTTTATCACAAGTGGCATTTGGGACTACATTTTCTCAATTGGTTGCATTTCGGACGTGCCCTCCTTCTGTTTCCATCGCGCCGGAAAAAAAATGATTCGCCGGTTGCTGCGTGACGAGACGGATACGGCGGTACAAAGTCGGGAATTCCCAAGCTTATTTTTTTTCAGTCTCTTTCCTCATTTTGGGCTTCTCATATTTTGATTTGGGCTTTTCTTATTTCCTAATTGAGCCTTTAAATTTTGTATTTAGCCTTTTAAAGGCTACTTAAAATTCAATTTTGTTTTTTCGTGTTATTGAATTGAAATGTTATTAGAAAATCCAAACTCAAATTATAACCAAATACTTCATATGGATCGAGAGACATGTATCAGCAAAAAAAAAATAATACTGAGAAGAAATATGCATTACCAACAAATCGGAAGTGACATAAAAAGAAAAACAAAGTGAAAAGGATTTGTTGAGATTAGAGATGAGACATTTGGTAAAGATTAATGGGGTAACAATCAGATTTAGAAAGATTAAAGGCTCTGAGAGCAATTATGAGGTTAAAAGCTTGTGTTGGATGAAATGCATCCCAGAAATCAATCAATTATCCAAATTTATGGATCCTCTTGAAAGCCCATTGGGCCAAGATCCATTTGAAGATTAATCAAAACAGTTTTCTTAACACCTGGTATTAATTTGCCAAAGTTAGTAAAAAAAAAAAAAAAAAAAAACAAAACTCAAAGAGGGCAATTTTGTCATTTTTATCACAAGTGGCATTCGGGACTCGTTTTCTCAATTGGTGGCATTTGGGGCGTGCCCTCCTTCTCTTTCCATCGCCGCGGAAAAAAAATGAATCGCCGGTTGCTGCGTGACGAGACGGATCCGGCGGTGCAAAGTCAGGAATTCCCAAGCTTATTTTTTTGTCAGTCTCTATCCTCATTTTGGGTTTCCCGTATTTTGATTTGGGCTTTTCTCATTTCCTAATTGAGCCTTTAAATTTTGTATTTAGCCTTTTAAAGGCTACTTAAAATTCAATTTTGTTTTTTCGTGTTATTGAATTGAAATGTTATTAGAAAATCAAACTCAATTATAACCAAATACTTCATATGGATCGAGAGACATGTATCAGCCAAAAAAAAGATATTAATGAGAAGAAATATGAATTACCAACAAATCGAAAAGTGACATAAATGAAAAACAAAGTGAAAAGGTTTGTTGAGATTAGAGATGAGACATTTGGTAAAGATTAATGGGGTAACAATCGGTTTAGAACCATTAAAGGCTCTGAGAGCAATTATGAGGTTAAAAGCTTGTGTTGGATGAAATGCATCGAAATCATTCAATTATTCAAAACTATGGATTTTCTTGAAGGCCCGTTGGGCCAAGATCCATTGAAGATTAATCAAAATGGTTTTCTTAACACTTGGTATTAATTTACCAAAGTTAGTAAAAAAAATATCAACCAATACAAAAAAAGGGCAATTTTGACATTTTTTATCACAAGTGGCATGTGGGACTACATTTGCTCGATTGGGGGCATTTCGGACGTGCCCTCCTTCTGTTTCCATCGCGCCGGAAAAAAAATGATTCGCCGGTTGCTGCGTGACGAGACGGATCCGGCGGTGCAAAGTCAGGAATTCCCAAGCTTATTTTTTTGTCAGTCTCTATCCTCATTTTGGGTTTCCCATATTTTGATTTGGGCTTTTCTCATTTCCTAATTGAGCCTTTAAATTTTGTATTTAGCCTTTTAAAGGCTACTTAAAATTCAATTTTTGTTTTTTCGTGTTATTGAATTCGAAATGTTATTAGAAAATCAAACTCAATTATAACCAAATACTTCATATGGATCGAGAGACATGTATCAGCAAAAAAAAAATTAATGAGAAGAAATATGCATTACCAACAAATCGAAAAGTGACATAAATGAAAAACAAAGTGAAAAGGATTTGTTGAGATTAGAGATGAGACATTTGGTAAAGATTAATGGGGTAACAATCAATTTAGAACCATTAAAAGGCTCTGAGAGCAACTATGAGGTTAAAAGCTTGTGTTGGATGAAATGCATCGAAATCATTCAATTATTCAAAACTATGGATTTTCTTGAAGGCCCATTGGGCCAAGATCCATTGAAGATTAATCAAAATGGTTTTCTTAACACCTGGTATTAATTTACCAAAGTTAGTAAAAAAAAATCAACAATCAAAAAAAAAAGAACAATTTTGACATTTTTTATCACAAGTGGCATTTGGGACTACATTTTCTCAATTGGTTGCATTTGGGACGTGCCCTCCTTCTGTTTCCATCGCTTCGGAAAAAAAAATGATTACGCCGGTTGCTGCGTGTGAGGCGGATCTGTGATTACAAAGTCGGGAATTCCCAAGCTTATTTTTTTCAGTCTCTTTCCTCATTTTAGCTTCTCATATTTTGATTTGGGCTTTTCTTATTTCCTAATTGAGCCTTTAAATTTTGTATTTAGCCTTTTAAAGGCTACTTAAAATTCAATTTTTGTTTTTTCGTGTTATTGAATTGAAATGTTATTAGAAAATCAAACTCAAATTATAACCAAATACTTCATATGGATCGGAGACATGTATCAGCAAAAAACAAAAGATAATACTGAGAAGAAATATGCATTACCAACAAATCGGAAAGTGACATAAAAGAAAAACAAAGTGAAAAGGATTTGTTGAGATTAGAGATGAGACATTTGGTAAAGATTAATGGGGTAACAATCAGATTTAGAAAGATTAAAGGCTCTGAGAGCAATTATGAGGTTAAAAGCTTGTGTTGGATGAAATGCATCCCAGAAATCAATCAATTATCCAAATTTATGGATCCTCTTGAAAGCCCATTGGGCCAAGATCCATTTGAAGATTAATCAAAACAGTTTTCTTAACACCTGGTATTAATTTGCAAAAGTTAGAAAAAAAAAAAACAAAAAAAAAAAAAAAACAAAACTCAAAGAGGGCAATTTTGTCATTTTTATCACAAGTGGCATTCGGGACTACGTTTTCTCAATTGGTGGCATTTGGGACGTGCCCTCCTTCTCTTTCCATCGCTCTTGGAAAAAAAAATGATTAGCGGTTGCTGCGTGTGAAGACGGATCCGGCGGTCAAAGTCGAGGAATTCCCAAGCTTATTTTTTGTGGGTCTCTATCCTCATTTTGGGTTTCCCATATTTTGATTTGGGCTTTTCTCATTTCCTAATTGAGCCTTTAAATTTTGTATTTAGCCTTTTTAAAGGCTACTTAAAATTCAATTTTTGTTTTTCGTGTTATTGAATTGAAATGTTATTAGAAAATCCAAACTCAAATTATAACCAAATACTTCATATGGATCGAGAGACATGTATCAGCCAAAAAAAAGATATTAATGAGAAGAAATATGAATTACCAACAAATCGAAAAGTGACATAAATGAAAAACAAAGTGAAAAGGATTTGTTGAGATTAGAGATGAGACATTTGGTAAAGATTAATGGGGTAACAATCGGATTTAGAACCATTAAAGGCTCTGAGAGCAATTATGAGGTTAAAAGCTTGTGTTGGATGAAATGCATCCCAGAAATAATTCAATTATTCAAAACTATGGATTTTCTTGAAGGCCCATTGGGCCAAGATCCATTTGAAGATTAATCAAAATGGTTTTCTTAACACCTGGTATTAATTTACCAAAGTTAGTAAAAAAATAACAACAATAAAAAAAAAAGAAAATTTTGACATTTTTATCACAAGTGGCATTTGGGACTACATTTTCTCAATTGGTTTGCATTTGGACGTGCCCTCCTTCTGTTTCCATCGGCGGAAAAAAAATGATTCGCGGTTGCTGCGTGTGAGACGGATCCGGTCAAAGTCGAGAATTCCCAAGCTTATTTTTTGTCGGTCTCTATCCTCATTTTGGGTTTTCCCATATTTTGATTTGGGCTTTTCTCATTTCCTAATTGAGCCTTTAAATTTTGTATTTAGCCTTTTAAAGGCTACTTAAAATTCAATTTTGTTTTTTAGTGTTATTGAATTGAAATGTTATTAGAAAATCCAAACTCAATTATAACCAAATACTTCATATGGATCGAGAGACATGTATCAGCCAAAAAAAAGATATTAATGAGAAGAAATATGCATTACCAACAAATCGAAAAGTGACATAAATGAAAAACAAAGTGAAAAGGTTTGTTGAGATTAGAGATGAGACATTTGGTAAAGATTAATGGGGTAACAATCGGTTTAGAACCATTAAAAGGCTCTGGGAGCAATTATGAGGTTAAAAGCTTGTGTTGGATGAAATGCGTCGAAATCATTCAATTATTCAAAACTATGGATTTTCTTGAAGGCCCATTGGGCCAAGATCCATTGAAGATTAATCAAAATGGTTTTCTTAACACCTGGTATTAATTTACCAAAGTTAGTAAAAAAAAAATCAACAATCAAAAAAAAAAAAGGCAATTTTGACATTTTTTATCGCAAGTGGCATTTGGGACAACATTTTCTCAATTGGTTGCATTTGGACGTGCCCTCCTACTGTTTCCATCGCTGGAAAAAAAATGATTCGCCGGTTGCTGCGTGGCGAGGCGGATCTTGTGATACAAAGTCGAAATTCCCAAGCTTATTTTTTTTCGGTCTCTTTCCTCATTTTGGGCTTCTCTTATTTTGATTTGGGCTTTTCTTATTTCCTAATTGAGCCTTTAAATTTTGTATTTAGCCTTTTAAAGGCTACTTAAAATTCAATTTTGTTTTTTTGGTGTTATTGAATTGAAATGTTATTAGAAAATCAAACTCAATTATAACCAAATACTTCATATGGATCGAGAGACATGTATCGGCAAAAAAAAAAGATATCTTGAGAAGAAATATGCATTACCAACAAATCGGAAAGTGACATAAAAGAAAAACAAAGTGAAAAGGATTTGTTGAGATTAGAGATGAGACATTTGGTAAAGATTAATGGGGTAACAATCAGATTTAGAAAGATTAAAGGCTCTGAGAGCAATTATGAGGTTAAAAGCTTGTGTTGGATGAAATGCATCCCAGAAATCAATCAATTATCCAAATTTATGGATCCTCTTGAAAGCCCATTGGGCCAAGATCCATTTGAAGATTAATCAAAACAGTTTTCTTAACACCTGGTATTAATTTGCCAAAGTTAGTAAAAAAAAAAAACAAAAAAAAAAAAAACAAAACTCAAAGAGGGCAATTTTGTCATTTTTATCACAAGTGGCATTCGGGACTACGTTTTCTCAATTGGTGGCATTTGGGACGTGCCCTCCTTCTCTTTCCATCGCTGCGGAAAAAAAATGATTCGCCGGTTGCTGCGTGACGAGACGGATCCGGCGGTGCAAAGTCAGGAATTCCCAAGCTTATTTTTTTGTCAGTCTCTATCCTCATTTTGGGTTTCCCATATTTTGATTTGGGCTTTTCTCATTTCCTAATTGAGCCTTTAAATTTTGTATTTAGCCTTTTAAAGGCTACTTAAAATTCAATTTTTGTTTTTTCGTGTTATTGAATTCGAAATGTTATTAGAAAATCCAAACTCAAATTATAACCAAATACTTCATATGGATCGAGAGACATGTATCAGCCAAAAAAAAAGGGCAATTTTGTCATTTTTATCCAAGTGGCATTTGGGACTTCGTTTTTCTCAATTGGTGGCATTTAGGGCGTTCTCTCCTACTGTTTCAATCGGGAAAAAAAAATGATTCGCGGTTGCTGCGTGTGAGATGGATCGCGGTACAAAAGTCGGGAATTCCCAAGCTTATTTTTTTCGGTCTCTTTCCTCATTTTGGGCTTCAATATTTTGATTTGGGCTTTTCTTATTTCCTAATTGAGCCTTTAAATTTTGTATTTAGCCTTTTAAAGGCTACTTAAAATTCAATTTTTGTTTTTTGGTGTTATTGAATTGAAATGTTATTAGAAAATCAAACTCAAATTATAACCAAATACTTCATATGGATCGGAGACATGTATCAGCAAAAACAAAAGATAATCCTGAGAAGAAATATGCATTACCAACAAATCGGGAAAGTGACATAAAAGAAAAACAAAGTGAAAAGGATTTGTTGAGATTAGAGATGAGACATTTGGTAAAGATTAATGGGGTAACAATCAGATTTAGAAAGATTAAAAGGCTCTGAGAGCAATTATGAGGTTAAAAGCTTGTGTTGGATGAAATGCATCCCGAAATCAATCAATTATCCAAATTTATGGATCCTCTTGAAAGCCCATTGGGCCAAGATCCATTGAAGATTAATCAAAACAGTTTTCTTAACACCGGGTATTAATTTCCAAAGTTAGTAAAAAAAAAACAAAAAAAAAAACAAAACTCAAAGGGGGCAATTTTGTCATTTTTATAACAAGTGGCATTCGGGACTCGTTTTTCTCAATTGGTGGCATTTGGGGCGTGCCCTCCTTCTCTTTCCATCGCTCTTGGAAAAAAAAATGATTCGCGGTTGCTGCGTGTGAGAGCGGATCCGGTGGTTAAAGTCGAGAATTCCCAAGCTTATTTTTTGTCGGTCTCTATCCTCATTTTGGGTTTCCCATATTTTGATTTGGGCTTTTCTCATTTCCTAATTGAGCCTTTAAATTTTGTATTTAGCCTTTTTAAAGGCTACTTAAAATTCAATTTTTGTTTTTTTGGTGTTATTGAATTGAAATGTTATTAGAAAATCAAACTCAATTATAACCAAATACTTCATATGGATCGAGAGACATGTATCAGCCAAAAAAAAGATATTAATGAGAAGAAATATGAATTACCAACAAATCAAAAAGTGACATAAATGAAAAACAAAGTGAAAAGGATTTGTTGAGATTAGAGATGAGACATTTGGTAAAGATTAATGGGGTAACAATCGGTTTAGAACCATTAAAAGGCTCTGAGAGCAATTATGAGGTTAAAAGCTTGTGTTGGATGAAATGCATCCAGAAATCATTCAATTATTCAAAACTATGGATTTTCTTGAAGGCCCATTGGGCCAAGATCCATTGAAGATTAATCAAAATGGTTTTTCTTAACCTTGGTATTAATTTACCAAAGTTAGTAAAAAAAAATCAACAATAAAAAAAAAAGGAATTTTGACATTTTTTATCACAAGTGGCATTTGGGACTACATTTTCTCAATTGGTTGCATTTCGGACGTGCCCTCCTTCTGTTTCCATCGCGCCGGAAAAATAACGATTCGCCGGTTGCTGCGTGTGAGAGGCGGATCGGCGGTCAAAGTCGAGAATTCCCAAGCTTATTTTTTTGTCGGTCTCTATCCTCATTTTGGGTTTCCCATATTTTGATTTGGGCTTTTCTCATTTCCTAATTGAGCCTTTAAATTTTGTATTTAGCCTTTTTAAGGCTACTTAAAATTCAATTTTTGTTTTTTCGTGTTATTGAATTCGAAATGTTATTAGAAAATCCAAACTCAATTATAACCAAATACTTCATATGGATCGAGAGACATGTATCAGCCAAAAAAAAGATATTAATGAGAAGAAATATGCATTACCAACAAATCGAAAAGTGACATAAATGAAAAACAAAGTGAAAAGGTTTGTTGAGATTAGAGATGAGACATTTGGTAAAGATTAATGGGGTAACAATCGGTTTTAGAACCATTAAAGGCTCGGAGAGCAATTATGAGGTTAAAAGCTTGTGTTGGATGAAATGCATCCGGAAATCATTCAATTATTCAAAACTATGGATTTTCTTGAAGGCCCATTGGGCCAAGATCCATTGAAGATTAATCAAAATGGTTTTCTTAACACTTGGTATTAATTTACCCAAGTTAGTAACAAAAAACAACACAAATCAAAAACACAACGGGCAATTTTGACACTTTTATCCACAGTGCCATTTGGGACTACATATTCTCAATTGTTTGCATTACGGACGTGCCCTCCTACTGTTTCCATCGCGCCGGAAAAAAAATGATTCGCCGGTTGCTGCGTGGCGAGGCGGATCTGTGTACAAAGTCGGGAATTCCCAAGCTTATTTTTTTTCAGTCTCTTTCCTCATTTTGGGCTTCTCATATTTTGATTTGGGCTTTTCTTATTTCCTAATTGAGCCTTTAAATTTTGTATTTAGCCTTTTAAAGGCTACTTAAAATTCAATTTTTGTTTTTTCGTGTTATTGAATTCGAAATGTTATTAGAAAATCCAAACTCAAATTATAACCAAATACTTCATATGGATCGAGAGGCATGTATCAGCCAAAAAAAAAGAGAATACTGAGAAGAAATATGCATTACCAACAAATCGGAAAGTGACATAAAAGAAAAACAAAGTGAAAAGGATTTGTTGTGATTAGAGATGAGACATTTGGTAAAGATTAATGGGGTAACAATCAGATTTAGAAAGATTAAAGGCTCGAGAGCAATTATGAGGTTAAAAGCTTGTGTTGGATGAAATGCGTCCGAAATCAATCAATTATCCAAATTTATGGATCCTCTTGAAAGCCCATTGGGCCAAGATCCATTGAAGATTAATCAAAACAGTTTTCTTAACACCTGGTATTAATTTGCCAAAGTTAGTAAAAAAAAAAAAAAAAAAAAAAACAAAACTCAAAGGGGGCAATTTTGTCATTTTTATCACCAGTGGCATTCGGGCCTACGTTTTCTCAATTGGTGGCATTTGGGACGTGCCCTCCTTCTCTTTCCATCGCTCTGGAAAAAAAATGATTCACGGTTGCTGCGTGTGAGGCGGATCGGCGGTCTAAAATCGAGGAATTCCCAAGCTTATTTTTTGTCGGTCTCTATCCTCATTTTGGGTTTCCCGTATTTTGATTTGGGCTTTTCTCATTTCCTAATTGAGCCTTTAAATTTTGTATTTAGCCTTTTAAAGGCTACTTAAAATTCAATTTTGTTTTTTAAGTGTTATTGAATTCGAAATGTTATTAGAAAATCCAAACTCAAATTATAACCAAATACTTCATATGGATCGAGAGACATGTATCAGCCAAAAAAAAAGGGCAATTTTGTCATTTTTATCACAAGTGGCATTTGGGACTACGTTTTCTAAATTGGTGGCATTTAGGACGTTCTCTCCTTCTGTTTCAATCGCGCCGGAAAAAAAATGATTCGCCGGTTGCTGCGTGACGAGATGGATCCGGTAATTTCAAAGTCGGGAATTCCCAAGCTTATTTTTTTTCAGTCTCTTTCCTCATTTTGGGCTTCCAATATTTTGATTTGGGCTTTTCTTATTTCCTAATTGAGCCTTTAAATTTTGTATTTAGCCTTTTAAAGGCTACTTAAAATTCAATTTTTGTTTTTTCGTGTTATTGAATTCGAAATGTTATTAGAAAATCCAAACTCAAATTATAACCAAATACTTCATATGGATCGAGAGACATGTATCAGCAAAAACAAAAATAATAATTTGAGAAGAAATATGCATTACCAACAAATCGGAAAGTGACATAAAAGAAAAACAAAGTGAAAAGGATTTGTTGAGATTAGAGATGAGACATTTGGTAAAGATTAATGGGGTAACAATCAGATTTAGAAAGATTAAAAGGCTCTGAGAGCAATTATGAGGTTAAAAGCTTGTGTTGGATGAAATGCGTCCCGAAATCAATCAATTATCCAAATTTATGGATCCTCTTGAAAGCCCGTTGGGCCAAGATCCATTGAAGATTAATCAAAACAGTTTTCTTAACACCTGGTATTAATTTCCAAAGTTAGTAAAAAAAAAAAAAAAAAAAAAAACTCAAAGGGGCAATTTTGTCATTTTTATAACAAGTGGCATTCGGGACTCGTTTTTCTCAATTGGTGGCATTTGGGGCGTGCCCTCCTTCTCTTTCCATCGCTGCTGGAAAAAAAAATGATTCGCGGTTGCTTGCGTGTGAAGCGGATCCGGTGCAAAGTCAGGAATTCCCAAGCTTATTTTTTTGTCAGTCTCTATCCTCATTTTGGGTTTCCCATATTTTGATTTGGGCTTTTCTCATTTTCAATTGAGCCTTTAAATTTTGTATTTAGCCTTTTAAAGGCTACTTAAAATTCAATTTTTGTTTTTTCGTGTTATTGAATTCGAAATGTTATTAGAAAATCCAAACTCAAATTATAACCAAATACTTCATATGGATCGAGAGACATGTATCAGCCAAAAAAAAAAGATATTAATGAGAAGAAATATGAATTACCAACAAATCGAAAAGTGACATAAATGAAAAACAAAGTGAAAAGGATTTGTTGAGATTAGAGATGAGACATTTGGTAAAGATTAATGGGGTAACAATCGGATTTAGAACCATTAAAGGCTCTGAGAGCAATTATGAGGTTAAAAGCTTGTGTTGGATGAAATGCATCCAGAGATCATTCAATTATTCAAAACTATGGATTTTCTTGAAGGCCCATTGGGCCAAGATCCATTTGAAGATTAATCAAAATGGTTTTCTTAACACCTGGTATTAATTTACCAAAGTTAGTAAAAAAAAAAATCAACAATAAAAAAAAAAGGGCAATTTTGACATTTTTATCACAAGTGGCATTTGGGACTACATTTTCTCAATTGGTTGCATTTCGGACGTGCCCTCCTTCTGTTTCCATCGCGCCGGAAAAAAAATGACTCGCCGGTTGCTGCGTGACGAGACGGATCCGGCGGTGCAAAGTCAGGAATTCCCAAGCTTATTTTTTTGTCAGTCTCTATCCTCATTTTGGGTTTCCCATATTTTGATTTGGGCTTTTCTCATTTCCTAATTGAGCCTTTAAATTTTGTATTTAGCCTTTTAAAGGCTACTTAAAATTCAATTTTTGTTTTTTCGTGTTATTGAATTCGAAATGTTATTAGAAAATCCAAACTCAAATTATAACCAAATACTTCATATGGATCGAGAGACATGTATCAGCCAAAAAAAAAAGATATTAATGAGAAGAAATATGCATTACCAACAAATCGAAAAGTGACATAAATGAAAAACAAAGTGAAAAGGATTTGTTGAGATTAGAGATGAGACATTTGGTAAAGATTAATGGGGTAACAATCGGATTTAGAACCATTAAAGGCTCTGAGAGCAATTATGAGGTTAAAAGCTTGTGTTGGATGAAATGCATCCCAGAAATCATTCAATTATTCAAAACTATGGATTTTCTTGAAGGCCCATTGGGCCAAGATCCATTTGAAGATTAATCAAAATGGTTTTCTTAACACCTGGTATTAATTTACCAAAGTTAGTAAAAAAAAAATCAACAATACAAAAAAAAGGGCAATTTTGACATTTTTATCACAAGTGGCATTTGGGACTACATTTTCTCAATTGGTTGCATTTCGGACGTGCCCTCCTTCTGTTTCCATCGCGCCGGAAAAAAAATGATTCGCCGGTTGCTGCGTGACGAGACGGATCCGGCGGTGCAAAGTCAGGAATTCCCAAGCTTATTTTTTTGTCAGTCTCTATCCTCATTTTGGGTTTCCCATATTTTGATTTGGGCTTTTCTCATTTCCTAATTGAGCCTTTAAATTTTGTATTTAGCCTTTTAAAGGCTACTTAAAATTCAATTTTTGTTTTTTCGTGTTATTGAATTCGAAATGTTATTAGAAAATCCAAACTCAATTATAACCAAATACTTCATATGGATCGAGAGACATGTATCGGCAAAAAAAAAAAATAATTGAGAAGAAATATGCATTACCAACAAATCGGGAAAGTGACATAAAAGAAAAACAAAGTGAAAAGGATTTGTTGAGATTAGAGATGAGACATTTGGTAAAGATTAATGGGGTAACAATCAGATTTAGAAAGATTAAAGGCTCTGAGAGCAATTATGAGGTTAAAAGCTTGTGTTGGATGAAATGCATCCGGAAATCAATCAATTATCCAAATTTATGGATCCTCTTGAAAGCCCATTGGGCCAAGATCCATTTGAAGATTAATCAAAACAGTTTTCTTAACACCTGGTATTAATTTGCCAAAGTTAGTAAAAAAAAAAAAAAAAAAAACAAAACTCAAAGGGCAATTTTGTCATTTTTATCACAAGTGGCATTCGGGACTACGTCTTCTCCATTGGTGGCATTTGGGACGTGCCCTCCTTCTCTTTCCATCGCTGCGGAAAAAAAATGATTCGCCGGTTGCTGCGTGACGAGACGGATCCGGCGGTGCAAAGTCAGGAATTCCCAAGCTTATTTTTTTGTCAGTCTCTATCCTCATTTTGGGTTTCCCATATTTTGATTTGGGCTTTTCTCATTTCCTAATTGAGCCTTTAAATTTTGTATTTAGCCTTTTAAAGGCTACTTAAAATTCAATTTTTGTTTTTTCGTGTTATTGAATTCGAAATGTTATTAGAAAATCCAAACTCAAATTATAACCAAATACTTCATATGAATCGAGAGACATGTATCAGCCAAAAAAAAAAGGGCAATTTTGTCATTTTTATCACAAGTGCCATTTGGGACTACGTTTTCTCAATTGGTGGCATTTAGGACGTTCTCTCCTTCTGTTTCAATCGCGCCGGAAAAAAAATGATTCGCCGGTTGCTGCGTGACGAGATGGATCCGGCGGTACAAAGTCGGGAATTCCCAAGCTTATTTTTTTTCAGTCTCTTTCCTCATTTTGGGCTTCCCATATTTTGATTTGGGCTTTTCTTATTTCCTAATTGAGCCTTTAAATTTTGTATTTAGCCTTTTAAAGGCTACTTAAAATTCAATTTTTGTTTTTTCGTGTTATTGAATTCGAAATGTTATTAGAAAATCCAAACTCAAATTATAACCAAATACTTCATATGGATCGGAGACATGTATCAGCAAAAAAAAAAGATAATCTTGAGAAGAAATATGCATTACCAACAAATCGGAAAGTGACATAAAAAGAAAAACAAAGTGAAAAGGATTTGTTGAGATTAGAGATGAGACATTTGGTAAAGATTAATGGGGTAACAATCAGATTTAGAAAGATTAAAGGCTCTGAGAGCAATTATGAGGTTAAAAGCTTGTGTTGGATGAAATGCATCCCAGAAATCAATCAATTATCCAAATTTATGGATCCTCTTGAAAGCCCATTGGGCCAAGATCCATTTGAAGATTAATCAAAACAGTTTTCTAAACACCTGGTATTAATTGGCAAAAGTTAGAAAAAAAAAAAAAAAAAAAAAAAAACAAAAGGGGCAATTTTGTCATTTTTATCACAAGTGGCATTCGGGACTCGTTTTTCTCAATTGGTGGCATTTGGGACGTGCCCTCCTTCTCTTTCCATCGCTGTGGAAAAAAAAATGATTCAGCGGTTGCTTGCGTGTGAGAGCGGATCGGCGGTGCAAAGTCAGGAATTCCCAAGCTTATTTTTTTGTCAGTCTCTATCCTCATTTTGGGTTTCCCATATTTTGATTTGGGCTTTTCTCATTTCCTAATTGAGCCTTTAAATTTTGTATTTAGCCTTTTAAAGGCTACTTAAAATTCAATTTTTGTTTTTTCGTGTTATTGAATTCGAAATGTTATTAGAAAATCCAAACTCAAATTATAACCAAATACTTCATATGGATCGAGAGACATGTATCAGCCAAAAAAAAAGATATTAATGAGAAGAAATATGAATTACCAACAAATCGAAAAGTGACATAAATGAAAAACAAAGTGAAAAGGATTTGTTGAGATTAGAGATGAGACATTTGGTAAAGATTAATGGGGTAACAATCGGATTTAGAACCATTAAAGGCTCTGAGAGCAATTATGAGGTTAAAAGCTTGTGTTGGATGAAATGCATCCCAGAAATCATTCAATTATTCAAAACTATGGATTTTCTTGAAGGCCCATTGGGCCAAGATCCATTTGAAGATTAATCAAAATGGTTTTCTTAACACCTGGTATTAATTTACCAAAGTTAGTAAAAAAAAAATCAACAATAAAAAAAAAAGGGCAATTTTGACATTTTTATCACAAGTGGCATTTGGGACTACATTTTCTCAATTGGTTGCATTTCGGACGTGCCCTCCTTCTGTTTCCATCGCGCCGGAAAAAAATATTTCGCCTGGTTGCTTGCGTGTGAGGCGGATCGGCGGTGCAAAGTCAGGAATTCCCAAGCTTATTTTTTTGTCAGTCTCTATCCTCATTTTGGGTTTCCCATATTTTGATTTAGGCTTTTCTCATTTCCTAATTGAGCCTTTAAATTTTGTATTTAGCCTTTTAAAGGCTACTTAAAATTCAATTTTTGTTTTTTCGTGTTATTGAATTCGAAATGTTATTAGAAAATCCAAACTCAAATTATAACCAAATACTTAAGATGGATCGAGAGACAGGTATCAGCCAAAAAAAAAAGATATGAATGAGAAGAAATATTCATTACCAACAAATCGTAATGTGACGTAAATGAAAAACAAAGTGAAAAGGATTTGTTGAGATTAGAGATGAGACATTTGGTAAAGATTAATGGGGTAACAATCGGTTTAGAACCATTAAAGGCTCTGAGAGCAATTATGAGGTTAAAAGCTTGTGTTGGATGAAATGCGTCGAAATCATTCAATTATTCAAAACTATGGATTTTCTTGAAGGCCCATTGGGCCAAGATCCATTGAAGATTAATCAAAATGGTTTTCTTAACACTTGGTATTAATTTACAAAGTTAGTAAAAAAAAATCAACAATCAAAAAAAAAGGGGCAATTTTGACATTTTTTATCACAAGTGGCATTTGGGACTACATTTTCTCAATTGGTTTGCATTTGGACGTGCCCTCCTTCTGTTTCCATCGCGCGGAAAAAAAATGATTCGCCGGTTGCTGCGTGGCGAAGGCGGATCTGCGTACAAAGTCGGGAATTCCCAAGCTTATTTTTTTTTCAGTCTCTTTCCTCATTTTGGGCTTCTCATATTTTGATTTGGGCTTTTCTTATTTCCTAATTGAGCCTTTAAATTTTGTATTTAGCCTTTTAAAGGCTACTTAAATTTCAATTTTTGTTTTTTCGTGTTATTGAATTCGAAATGTTATTAGAAAATCCAAACTCAAATTATAACCAAATACTTCATATGGATCGAGAAACATGTATCAGCAAAAAAAAAAAGATAATACTGAGAAGAAATATGCATTACCAACAAATCGGAAAGTGACATAAAAGAAAAACAAAGTGAAAAGGATTTGTTGAGATTAGAGATGAGACATTTGGTAAAGATTAATGGGGTAGCAATCAGATTTAGAAAGATTAAAGGCTCTGAGAGCAATTATGAGGTTAAAAGCTTGTGTTGGATGAAATGCATCCCAGAAATCAATCAATTATCCAAATTTATGGATCCTCTTGAAAGCCCATTGGGCCAAGATCCATTTGAAGATTAATCGAAACAGTTTTCTTAACACCTGGTATTAATTTGCCAAAGTTAGTAAAAAAAAAAAACAAAAAAAAAAAAAAACAAAACTCAAAGAGGGCAATTTTGTCATTTTTATCACAAGTGGCATTCGGGACTACGTTTTCTCAATTGGTGGCATTTGGGACGTGCCCTCCTTCCCTTTCCATCGCTCTTGGAAAAAAAAAATGATTACGCGGTTGCTGCGTGTGAGGCGGATCCGTGGTACAAAGTCGAGAATTCCCAAGCTTATTTTTTTGTCAGTCTCTATCCTCATTTTGGGTTTCCCATATTTTGATTTGGGCTTTTCTCATTTCCTAATTGAGCCTTTAAATTTTGTATTTAGCCTTTTAAAGGCTACTTAAAATTCAATTTTTGTTTTTTCGTGTTATTGAATTCGAAATGTTATTAGAAAATCCAAACTCAAATTATAACCAAATACTTCATATGGATTGAGAGACATGTATCAGCCAAAAAAAAAAGATAATAATGAGAAGAAATATGCATTACCAACAAATCGGAAAGTGACATAAAAGAAAAACAAAGTGAAAAGGATTTGTTGCGATTAGAGATGAGACATTTGGAAAAGATTAATGAGGTAACAATCGAATTTAGAAAGATTAAAGGATCTGAGAGCAATTATGAGGTTAAAAGCTTGTGTTGGATGAAATGCATCCCAGAAATCACTCAATTATCCAAAACTATGGATCCTCTTGAAGGCCCATTGGGCCAAGATCCATTTGAAGGTTAATCAAAACAGTTTTCTTAACACCTGGTATTAATTTACCAAAGTTAGTAAAAAAAAAACAAAAAAAAAACAAAAAAACAAAAATCAAAAAGGGCAATTTTGTCATTTTTATCACAAGTGGCATTTGGGACTACGTTTTCTCAATTGGTGGCATTTAGGACGTGCCCTCCTTCTGTTTCCATCGCGCCGGAAAAAAAGGATTCGCCGGTTGCTGCGTGACGACATAGATCCGGCGGTACAAAGTCAGGAATTCCCAAGCTTATTTTTTTGTCAGTCTCTATCCTCATTTTGGGCTTCTCATATTTTGATTAGGGCTTTTCTGATTTCCTAATTGAGCCTTTAAATTTTGTATTTAGCTTTTTAAAGGCTACTTAAAATTCAATTTTTGTTTTTTCGTGTTATTGAATTCGAAATGTTATTAGAAAATCCAAACTCAAATTATAACCAAATACTTCATATGGATCGGAGGACATGTATCAGCCAAAAAAAAGATAATAATGAGAAGAAATATGCATTACCAACAAATCGGAAAGTGACATAAAAGAAAAACAAAGTGAAAAGGATTTGTTGAGATTAGAGATGAGACATTTGGTAAAGATTAATGGGGTTACAATCGGATTTAGAAAGATTAAAGGATCTGAGAGCAATTATGAGGTTAAAAGCTTGTGTTGGATGAAATGCATCCCAGAAATCACTCAATTATCCAAAACTATGAATCCTCTTGAAGGCCCATTGGGCCAAGATCCATTTGAAGATTAATCAAAACAGTTTTCTTAACACCTGGTATTAATTTACCAAAGTTAGTAAAAAAAAAAAAAAAAAAAAAAGGGCAATTTTGTCATTTTTATCACAAGTGGCATGTGGAACTACGTTTTCTCAATTGGTGGCATTTGGGACGTGTCCTCCTTCTGTTTCCATCGCGCCGGAAAAAAAATGATTCGCCAGTTGCTGCGTGAGGAGACGGATCTGGCGGTACAAATTCGGGAATTCCCAAGCTTATTTTTTTGTCAGTCTCTATCCTCATTTTGGGCTTCTCATATTTTGATTTGGGCTTTTCTGATTTCGTAATTGAGCCTTTAAATTTTGTATTTAGCCTTTTAAAGGCTACTTAAAATTCAATTTTTGTTTTTTCGTGTTATTGAATTCGAAATGTTATTAGAAAATCCAAACTCAAATTATAACCAAAGACTTCTTATAGATCGAGAGACATATATCAGCAAAAAAAAAGATAATAATGAGAAGAAATATGCATTACCAACAAATCGGAAAGTGACATAAAAGAAAAACAAAGTGAAAAGGATTTGTTGAGATTAGAGATGAGACATTTGGTAAAGATTAATGGGGTAACAATCGGATTTAGAAAGATTAAAGGATCTGAGAGCAATTATGAGGTTAAAAGCTTGTGTTGGATGAAATGCATCCCAAAAATCACTCCATTATCCAAAACTATGGATCCTGTTGAAGGCCCATTGGGCCAAGATCCATTTGAAGATTAATCAAAACAGTTTTCTTAACACCTGGTATTAATTTACCAAAGTTAGTAAAAAAAAAAAAAAAAAAAAAATCAAAAACTGCAAATTTGTCATTTTTATCACAAGTTGCATTTGGGACTACGTTTTCTCAATTAGTGGCATTTGGGACCTGCCATGCTTCTGTTTCCATCGTGCCGGAAAAAAAATCATTCGCCGGTTGCTGCGTGACGAGACGGATCCGGCGGTACAAAGTCGGGAATTCCCAAGCTTATTTTTTTTGTCAGTCTCTATTCTCATTTTGGGCTTCTTATATTTTGATTTGGACTTTTCTGATTTCCTATTTGAGCCTTTAAATTTTGTATTTAGCCTTTTAGAGGCTACTTAAAATTCAATTTTTTTTTTTTCGTGTTATTGAATTCAAAATGTTATTAGAAAATCCAAACTCAAATTATAACCAAATACTTCATATGGATCGAGAGACATGTATCAGCCAAAAAAAAAAGATAATAATGAGAAGAAATATGCATTACCAACAAATCGGAAAGTGACATAAAAGAAAAACAAAGTGAAAAGGATTTGTTGAGATTAGTTATGAGACATTTGGTAAAGATTAATGGGGTAACAATCGGATTTAGAACCATTAAAGGATCTAAGAGCAATTATGAGGTTAAAAGCTTGTGTTGGATGAAATGCATCCCAGAAATCACTCAATTATCCAAAACTATAGATCCTCTTGAAGGCCCATTGGGCCAAGATCCATTTGAAGATTAATCAAAACGGTTTTCTTAACACTTGGTATTAATTTACCAAAGTTAGTAAAAAAAAAAAAAAAAAAAAAACAATCAAAAATCAAAAATCAAAAAGGGCAATTTTGTCATTTTTATCACAAGTGGCATTTGGGACCACATTTTCTCAATTGGTGGCATTTGGGACGTGCCCTCCTTCTGTTTCCATCGCGCCGGAAAAAAAATGATACGCCGGTTGCTGCGTGACGAGACGGATCCGGCGGTACAAAGTCGGGAATTCCCAAGCTTATTTTTTTCAGTCTCTATCCTCCTTTTAGGCTTTTCATATTTTGATTTGGGATTTTCTAATTTCCTAATTGAGCCTTTAAATTTTGTATTTAGCCTTTTAAAGGCTACTTAAAATTCAATTTTTGTTTTTTCGTGTTATTGAATTCGAAATGTTATTAGAAAATCCAAACTCAAATTATAACCAAATACTTCATATGGATCGAGAGACATGTATCAGCCAAAAAAAAAAGATAATAATGAGAAGAAATATGCATTACCAACAAATCAGAAAGTGACATAAAAGAAAAACAAAGTGAAAAGGATTTGTTGAGATTAGAGATGAGACATTTGGTAAAGATTAATGGGGTAACAATCGGATTTAGAACCATTAAAGGCTCTGAGAGCAATTATGAGGTTAAAAGCTTGTGTTGGATGAAATGCATCCCAGAAATCACTCAATTATCCAAAACTATAGATCCTCTTGAAGGCCCATAGGGCCAAGATCCATTTGAAGATTAATCAAAATGGTTTTCTTAACACCTAGTATTAATTTACCAAAGTTAGTAAAAAAAAAAAAATCAAAATTCAAAAATCAAAAATCAAAAAGGGCAATTTTGTCATTTTTATCACAAGTGGCATTTGGGACTACGTTTTCTCAATTTGTGGCATTTGGGACGTGCCCTCCTTCTGTTTCCATCGCGCCGGAAAAAAAATGATTCGCCGGTTGCTGCGTGACGAGACGGATCTGGCGGTACAAAGTCGGGAATTCCCAAGCTTATTTATTTTCAGTCTCTATCCTCCTTTTAGGCTTTTCATATTTTGATTTGGGCTTTTCAAATTTCCTAATTGAGCCTTTAAATTTTGTATTTAGCCTTTTAAAGGCTAATTAAAATTCAATTTTTGTTTTTTCGTGTTATTGAATTCGAAATGTTATTAGAAAATCCAAACTCAAATTATAACCAAATACTTCATATGGATCAAGAGACATGTATTAGCCAAAAAAAAAAAGATAATAATGAGAAGAAATATGCATTACCAACAAATCGGAAAGTGACATAAAAGAAAAACAAAGTGAAAAGGATTTGTTGAGATTAGAGATGAGACATTTGGTAAAGATTAATGGGGTAACAATCGGATTTAGAACCATCAAAGGCTCTGAGAGCAATTATGAGGTTAAAAGCTTGTGTTGGATGAAATGCATCCTAGAAATCACTCAATTATCCAAAACTATGGATCCTCTTGAAGGCCCATTGGGCCAAGATCCATTTGAAGATTAATCAAAACGGTTTTCTTAACACTTGGTATTAATTTACCAAAGTTTGTAAAAAAAAAAAAAAAAAAAAAAAAAATCAAAAATCAAAAAAAAAAAGGGCAAATTTTTTATTTTTATCACAAGTGGCATTTGGGACTATGTTTTCTCAATTGGTGGCATTTGGGACCTGCCCTGCTTCTGTTTCCATCGCGCCGGAAAAAAAATGATTTGCCGGTTGCTGCGTGACGAGACGGATCCAGCGGTACAAAGTCGGGAATTCCCAAGGTTATTTTTTTTGTCAGTCTCTATCCTCATTTTGGGCTTCTCATATTTTAATTTGGGCTTTTCTGATTTCCTAATTGAGCCTTTAAATTTTGTATTTAGCCTTTTAAAGGCTACTTAAAATTCAATTTTTGTTTTTTCGTGTTATTGAATTCGAAATGTTATTAGAAAATCCAACCTCAAATTATAACCAAATACTTCATATGGATCGAGAGACATTTATCAGCCAAAAAAAAAAGATAATAATGAGAAGAAATATGCATTACCAACAAATCGGAAAGTGACATAAATGAAAAACAAAGTGAAAAAGATTTGTTGAGATTAGAGATGAGACATTTGGTAAAGATTAATGGGGTAACTATC
The DNA here is from genome assembly GCA_028015245.1 of Cardamine occulta. Taxonomy (NCBI): domain Eukaryota; kingdom Viridiplantae; phylum Streptophyta; class Magnoliopsida; order Brassicales; family Brassicaceae; genus Cardamine; species Cardamine occulta. Next base: position 2,394,579 of record CM051384.1, read on the forward strand.
GGATTTAGAACCATTAAAGGCTCTGAGAGCAATTATGAGGTTAAAAGCTTGTGTTGGATGAAATGCATCCAAGAAATCACTCAATTATCCAAAACTATGGATCCTCTTGAAGGCCCATTGGGCCAAGATCCATTTGAAGATTAATCAAAACGGTTTTCTTAACACTTGGTATCAATTTCCCAAAGTTTGTAAAAAAAAAAAAAAAAAAAAAAATCAAAAATCAAAAAGGGCAAATTTTTTATTTTTATCACAAGTGGCATTTGGGACTATGTTTTCTCAATTGGTGGCATTTGGGACCTGCCCTGCTTCTGTTTCCATCGCGCCGGAAAAAAAATGATTTGCCGGTTGCTGCGTGACGAGACGGATCCAGCGGTACAAAGTCGGGAATTCCCAAGGTTATTTTTTTGTCAGTCTCTATCCTCATTTTGGGCTTCTCATATTTTAATTAGGGCTTTTCTGATTTCCTAATTGAGCCTTTAAATTTTGTATGTAGCCTTTTAAAGGCTACTTAAAATTCAATTTTTGTTTTTTCGTGTTATTGAATTCGAAATGTTATTAGAAAATCAAAACTCAAATTATAACCAAATACTTCATATGGATCGAGAGACATGTATCAGCCAAAAAAAAAAGATAATAATGAGAAGAAATATGCATTACCAACAAATTGGAAACTGACATAAATGAAAAACAAAGTGAAAAGGATTTGTTGAGATTAGAGATAAGACATTTGGTAAAGAGTAATGGGGTAACAATCGGATTTAGAACCATTAAAGGCTCTGAGAGCAATTATGAGTTTAAAAGCTTGTGTTGGATGAAATGCATCCTAGAAATCATTCAATTATCCAAAACTATGGATCCTCTTTAAGGCGCATTGGGCCAAGATCCATTTGAAGATTAATCAAAACGGTTTTCTTAACACTTGGTATTAATTTACCAAAGTTTGTAAAAAAAAAAAAAAAAAAAAAAAATCAAAAATCAAAAATTAAAAAAGGGCAAATTTTTTATTTTTATCACAAGTGGCATTTGGGACTCGTTTTTCTCAATTGGTGGCATTTGGGACCTGCCCTCCTTCTGTTTCCATCGGCATAAGCAAAAAAAAATAATTTGCGGTTGCTGCGTGTGAGGCGGATCAGCGGTACAAAGTCGGGATATCCCAGCGTTATTTTTTTCTCGAGTCTCTATCCTCATTTTGGGCTTCTCATATTTTAATTTGGGCTTTTCTGATTTCCTAATTGAGCCTTTAAATTTTGTATTTAGCCTTTTAAAGGCTACTTAAAATTCAATTTTTGTTTTTTAGTGTTATTGAATTGAAATGTTATTAGAAAATCCAAACTCAAATTATAAACAAATACTTCATATGGATCGAGAGACATGTATCAGCCAAAAAAAAGATAATAATGAGAAGAAATTTGCATTACCAACAAATCGGGAAAGTGACATAAATGAAAAACAAAGTGAAAAGGTTTGTTGAGATTAGAGATGAGACATTTGGTAAAGATTAATGGGGTAACAATCGGTTTAGAACCATTAAAGAGGCTCTGAGAGCAATTATGAGGTTAAAAGCTTGTGTTGGATGAAATGCATCCTAGAAATCATTCAATTATCCAAAACTATGGATCCTCTTGAAGGCCCATTGGGCGAAGATCCATTGAAGATTAAATAAAATGGTTTTTCTTAACACTTGGTATTAATTTACCAAAATTAGTAAAAAAAAAAAAAAACAAAAAATCAAAAGGGCAAATTTTTATTTTTTTATCACAAGTAGCATTTGGGACTACGTTTTCTCAATTGGTGGCATTTGGGACCTGCCCTCCTTCTGTTTCCATCGCGGGAAAAAAAATGATTAGCCGGTTGCTGCGTGTGAGAGCGGATCGGTACAAAGTCGGGAATTCCCAAGCTTATTTTTTTGTCAGTCTCTATCCTCCTTTTGGGCTTTTCATATTTTGATTTGGGCTTTTCTAATTTCCTAATTGAGCCTTTAAATTTTGTATTTAGCCTTTTAAAGGCTACTTAAAATTCAATTTTTTTTTTTCGTGTTATTGAATTCGAAATGTTATTAGAAAATCTAAACTCAAATTATAACCAAATACTTCATATGGATCGAGAGACATGTATCAGCAAAAAAGAAAAAGATAATAATGAGAAGAAATATGCATTACCAACAAATCGGAAAGTGACATAAAAGAAAAACATAGTGAAAAGGATTTGTTGAGATTAGAGATGAGACATTTGGTAAAGATTAATGGGGTAACAATCGGTTTAGAACCATTAAAAGGCTCGAGAGCAATTATGAGGTTAAAAGCTTGTGTTGGATGAAATGCATCCCGAATTCACTCAATTATCCAAAACTATGGATCCTCTTGAAGGCCCATTGGGCCAAGATCCATTGAAGATTAATCAAAAGCGGTTTTCTTAACACTTGGTATTAATTTACAAAGTTTGTAAAAAAAAAAAAAAAATCAAAAATCAAAAATCAAAAGGGCAAATTTTTTATTTTTTATCACAACTGGCATTTGGGACTCGTTTTCTCAATTAGTGGCATTTGGGACCTGCCTGCTTCTGTTTCCATCGCGCGGAAAAAAATGATTTGCGGTTGCTTGCGTGACGAGACGGATCCAGCGGTACAAAGTCGGGAATTCCCAAGCTTATTTTTTTTGTCAGTCTCTATCCTCATTTTGGGCTTCTCATATTTTAATTTGGGCTTTTCTGATTTCCTAATTGAGCCTTTAAATTTTGTATTTAGCCTTTTAAAGGCTACTTAAAATTCAATTTTTGTTTTTTTCGTGTTATTGAATTCGAAATGTTATTAGAAAATCCAAACTCAAATTATAACCAAATACTTCATATGGATCGAGAGACATGTATCAGCCAAAAAAAAAAGATAATAATGAGAAGAAATATGCATTACCAACAAATCGGAAAGTGACATAAATGAAAAACAAAGTGAAAAGGATTTGTTGAGATTAGAGATGAGACATTTGGTAAAGATTAATGGGGTAACAATCAGATTTAGAACCATTAAAGGCTCTGAGAGCAATTATGAGGTTAAAAGCTAGTGTTGGATGAAATGCATCCTAGAAATCATTCAATTATCCAAAACTATGGATCCTCTTGAAGGCCCATTGGGCCAAGATCCATTTGAAGATTAATCAAAACGGTTTTCTTACCACTTGGTATTAATTAACCAAAGTTTGTAAAAAAAAAAAAAAAAAAAATCAAAAATCAAAAGGGCAAATTTTTATTTTTTATCACAAGTGGCATTTGGGACTCGTTTTTCCCCAATTGGTGGCATTTGGGACCTGCCCCTTCTGTTTCCATGGCGGAAAAAAAATGATTTGCGGTTGCTCGTGTGAGACGGATCCGGCGGTACAAAGTCGAGAATTCCCAAGGTTATTTTTTTGTCGGTCTCTATCCTCATTTTGGGCTTCTCATATTTTAATTTGGGCTTTTCGATTTCCTAATTGAGCCTTTAAATTTTGTATTTAGCTTTTTAAAGGCTACTTAAAATTCAATTTTTGTTTTTTTCGTGTTATTGAATTGAAATGTTATTAGAAAATCCAAACTCAAATTATAACCAAATACTTCGTATGGATCGAGAGACATGTATCAGCCAAAAAAAAGATAATAATGAGAAGAAATATGCATTACCAACAAATCGGAAAGTGACATAAATGAAAAACAAAGTGAAAAGGATTTGTTGAGATTAGAGATGAGACATTTGGTAAAGATTAATGGGGTAACAATCGGATTTAGAACCATTAAAAGGCTCGGAGAGCAATTATGAGGTTAAAAGCTTGTGTTGGATGAAATGCATCCGGAAATCACTCAATTTTCCAAAACTATGGATCCTCTTGAAGGCCCATTGGGCTAAGATCCATTGAAGATTAATCAAAGCGGTTTTCTTAACACTTGGTATTAATTTACCAAGGTTTGTAAAAAAAAAAAAAAAATCAAAAATCAAAAAATCAAAAAGGGCAATTTTTTATTTTTTATCACAAGTGGCATTTGGGACTACGTTTTCTCAATTGGTGGAATTTGGGACCCTGCCTACTGTTTCCATCGCGCGGAAAAAAAAATGATTTGCGGTTGCTGCGTGTGAAGCGGATCCAGCGGTACAAAGTCGAAATTCCCAAGGTTATTTTTTTGTCGGTCTCTATCCTCATTTGGGCTTCTCATATTTTAATTTGGGCTTTTCTGATTTCCTAATTGAGCCTTTAAAGTTTGTATTTAGCCTTTTAAAGGCTACTTAAAATTCAATTTTTGTTTTTTTCGTGTTATTGAATTGAAATGTTATTAGAAAATCAAACTCAAATTATAACCAAATACTTCATATGGATCGAGAGACATGTATCAGCCAAAAAAAAAGATAATAATGAGAAGAAATATGCATTACCAACAAATCGGAAAGTGACATAAATGAAAAACAAAGTGAAAAGGATTTGTTGAGATTAGAGATGAGACATTTGGTAAAGATTAATGGGGTAACAATCGGTTTTAGAACCATTAAAGGCTCTGAGAGCAATTATGAGGTTAAAAGCTTGTGTTGGATGAAATGCATCCAGAAATCACTCAATTATCCAAAACTATGGATCCTCTTGAAGGCCCATTGGGCCAAGATCCATTGAAGATTAATCAAAGCGGTTTTCTTAACACTTGGTATTAATTTACCAAAGTTTGTAAAAAAAAAAAAAAATCAAAATCAAAAATCAAAAGGGCAAATTTTTTATTTTTTTATCACAAGTGGCATTTGGGACTCGTTTTTCTCAATTGGTGGCATTTGGGACCCCTGGCTTCTGTTTCCATCGGCGTGGAAAAAAAATGATTTGCGGTTGCTGCGTGTGGAGACGGATCCAG
>CM051384.1:2399532-2424532 GCA_028015245.1 Cardamine occulta
TGCTCTGTATACTGATCTGAATGGCAAGATTGAGCAGCTGAACGTTCATGTCAAGAAGCTCGACACTCAAGTTGCACAGACTGCCGAAGCTGTGAAGAGACAAAACAATACCCTTCCGGGAAAGACAGTCGCAAATCCAAGGAACGCATGCAACGCCATTATGTTGAACGGTGATATCAGTGCTGATGATTTTGAGGAAGTTGCCAAAAATTTCTTAGCCATGCTATCGGAGGAGATCGAAGATGAAGATGCTGCGTTTCCAGAACAAGTGTCGATCGACACCACTCACCAGTGTCGATCGACACACCCACCCGTCAGCGATTCTTCACAGCAGATCACCACCCCTACGCAAGGATGTATTGAAAACCTTGATGTACGGATTGGGGATTGCTTAATGCCAACTGACTTCCAGGTTGTAGAGATGTGCAATGGTTCATACATGCCATTAATTTTGGGAAGATCTTTCCTCGCTACAGCTGGTGCACTTGTCGATCTACCTAATAAGAGGGTATGTCTTTCTAACATCAACAAAAGCGTATTTTATGAGGCAATTGAAGAGAATGCAGATCGCCATGGATCCTATGTTGCTATTGAGGAGAGCTTCTCTGTAGTCGACACCGACCACCTCGATGGCATTGCTGCTGGGCATGTCAAATTGAAGGATGCTAAGGATGAAGTGATGCACGTCGATGGTGTCGATCGACACCCACCACCAGTGTCGGTCGACACCCATCAGGAAACCGCCACAACACCAGCCAATAAGCCAAACAAACAAACAAGGAACAAGCCGGAGAGCAACAGAGTGAACATAGGTTCTCATATAACCTTGAAACCGCAGAGACGTGTTGGTGACGCCATCGAGTATAAGGTTAAGTGAAAAGGTATGTCTAAACCCTTCTCTAAGGTTAAAGCACTTATCACCCCAGAACTTAAAGTGCAGGGACAAGCAACTATAGATGATGCGTTGAGCAAAGTGCTGAAGCTGAACATGCACGACCTCAGGGTACGCGCACCGCGTCTCAACCCACCGCCACCACTCCCTGATCCTTCCAGTGATTCTCATCACCTTTGAGCTGTCATTGCAGTCGAGCTAATGACGTTAAACAAGCGCTTAGTGGGAGGCAACCCACTGGTATGTTTACTTTAGTTTTTCTTTACCTTTAGTTATTTTTTGTTTTATTTTGCATTTTTGTTAGTCATTAACCTTGATAACTTGATTAGTATACTATGTGTTGTTGCTTAATATTTGCTTGAGTATTCTTAATTAGCTACAAGTTACGGTTTGTGTGCGTACCAAATCTACAACCTGTCTGCAAAAATCTATGTCAGCAACACATTCAGCCGCAGTCGTTCATGCTTGGTGTTGATCGACACCAGGCTGGGTGTCGATCGACACTAATGGCAACACATAGGTAGTTTTCTTGATTTCAACGTTCTTTTCGTTTGTTTTTCTTTTTCACCAAACTCATGCTTCTATAACACTGGGGACAGTGTTGTTTAAGTCTGGGGGAGGTAGTTACTAACGTTGTTTATTATTTTCTTAGAGTCAAAATTTTTTTTTTTTGTTTTATTGAATCAAAATTTGTCCGAAACAATGATTTTACCAAGGAATTAACCACAGTTGTAGAAGCTTAAGTGACCATTGATTCAAGTCTTGCATGAATCCGAGACTAATGGAAAAATCAAAGGCCGACCAGTTGACTTGAGACTCCCATACTTCCGCAGAAATCCTTAGTTCTATGGTTTGAACTGTTAACCTCTTCGACGATTTCAGTGTTCTAAGAGCTTGACTTTCTCATCCATACCCGACATGATACAACTTTCGAGGATTTTCCCGTGATACCATTATTTGCTTGCCCTTTTGTGCTTTTATTAAGAGAACAAAAAATATAATAAAAAGGGAATAAATAAAAGAATAAGTCTGGGGAGAGAAAGAGTACCATATGTTGTGTATGTTATCTTGTCTTGGTATTGAATGACGATAAAGTCTAGAAGGTTCTGGGCATTGAGATCTGACACGAGGAGCGCAGTGATGAAGACGTTACGGGAGATTATGTTGCAAGGTTGTGGGTATTATCAGAAAAACTGTGAATGCTTGCGATGAATTACATGGTGCTCTGGATCTTGTCAGGTTGAATGGTTGTTTTGCTTGAGGGCAAGCAAAAGCTAAGTCTGGGGGAGTTGATATATCATGGTTTTTACCGGTTTTATGCTATGATATATGTATTTTATCAAGTCTTTTACATTTCTTCGAGTCTTTTTAGAGTATTTTACAGGTTTATACACATTTGGGATCTTTTGGATGATTTGGAGAATTTCTGGAGCTTTTGGAGCATATGCAGATGCAGAGTCATGCAGAGACGACAGAAGTTTGGCATTCGTTGAAGAATTTCCACCGATGGATCGAGCTAATAGTTTGAGACAAGATAGATCAATGAGTTATCTTTCACCTGGAAGTGGTTTGAGATCATTCCAACGGTGCGATCAAAAGTTATGCCAGTTTTCGTGGAAGCAGTCCAGTCTGTCACGTGAATAGAGTAAGCCGAGTTCATGACCATGAGTGTCGATCGACACTAGCAATGGTGACGATCGACACTGACCAACTCTGACGCGGAATTTAACATTTAATGAATTGCAAAGTGGCCCAGAACTTCCAGAAAGTTAACAGAAGACCCCAGATCGTGTTTAGCCTTATAAATTAGGTTTTTAGGTTTTATTTGAGGAATCTTCTTCGTTGTGTTTGTTTTGGAGAGATTTTGGGAGACAACTCTGAAACCTTTTGTTTCTTATTGATTTCTTCTATGCAATTCTATTCATCTATGATTTCTGTTTCATTGATCATGTTTGAGTAGTTTCATAGTTAGGTTTAGGGTTTTCAAGGGTTTTTGATGAATTGTTGAATTGATTATATTATTGGGATTAATTGTTAGATCTGAGGTTAATCGATTAGGCACGACAGTCCAGTTGATAATCTGATCTATCTATGGTGAGCAAAATTACTTATTCGCAAAGAAATTTGGTTTAGGGATTTTGTGAACATATTGAACCTGAACGTTAAGGCTGATTTATATTCTTAGGATTTGCAAAGAAATTTGGGATTTTGGAATTTAGATTTAGATAGTTTTCGCAACGACAGTTGGTTAATTATAGCTTAGTGATTTGAGTTCTAGAACGGTTCTTAATTATAATCCCAATAATTGATTGATTCGCAGTTCTGAAGATTCCTGAGATTTCCCTATGCCTAACGCTTTTCTCCATTGATTTACACTTTGTTTAATTATTCGCACTGCAATTTCCTTACATTATACTTTATTTAGCATAATATTTTTACTAGGATTTATTGAGTATTTCATAGTTCTTGTGGATTCGATCACTAAGTACTACAGTGATCTCTTAATTTGAGAGAGTAGCTCAGGGTAAATTTGAGCATATCAGGTTTGAATTGAGTTAATTCAACTAACTCAGAATGAACAATATCCATAATAATTAGTATAAGGATGTGCAAATTATTTTTTTGTGTATTTATATCTATCTTTTAAATAAAGTAATCAAAATTTTGAAAAATACATTTATTAATTAAATGGATAATTAAAAAATCAATTTTTATTTAATATATAATAATAAATCTAAGATAAGATTCAAATGATTTATGAAATATTTGAACTTTATAATCATTACTATAGTAATAATAAATTTATAATCTCAAATTATTATTTTAAATAACTATATATATACATATCAAACCTTGCTAATATTATTTTGGTAAAATCTCTAATTTTAATGTTAAATGATTAGAAAAATATTTTAATAACGTTTAAATGCCAATGGCTGTTTAGTTAGATAGAAATAATGCTCGTATTTGTTACTAAATATAATGAAATGAGATCACAATTATATGCCTCCAAATTTAATTCCATTTTTCAGTTTTGCGATATGTTTCTTTATTTGTTTCCCTTATTCATGCATATTCATTTCCCTTTTGACTTTATATTTTCATAGTATGATTTATTTCTAGTTTCTAGATCTTATAAAATAAGATAGAGAATATTACTTATATGAAAAATAAATATAACATAAAAGTAAATAACTGATTTTAGGCATACATATTGTGTAATGTTCAAAACTATATCCATGAACCTGTTTAAAATAAAATCTGTAGCCATGATTTTGTATGTGTATAAATAAGTGATGAACATCTTATAGTGTTATACATACACACTACATTACATCCAATCATCTGATCGTCTTCACACATGAAATCAAATTAATAAAGCTTCTCTTTAACTTAATACATATTTTTTTTTTCTAACATTGCTTTTGGATATTGCAGGAAATTATGCTACATGCTGTGTTCTTGTTGGCTTTACTCCATTTTGGTCTTGTAAATGGCCAAACCTATGATGTGCTTCAGTTTGGTGCTAAGGGGGATGGTTGCTCTTGTTTTACTCTATGAAAATATCTGAGTTTTATAAGTTTTCAAATAATTTTTTAATTAAAACATGATCATATCATATCCAACATCTGAGTATACATAATTTTAATTAGATTATTATACTTTCAGTTGTTTATTTACTAATACTTGAACATTTGATTTTTTTTTTTTTTGATAAAAAAATAGGCTTTTGTGGAAGCATGGAAAGCTATGTGTGGTGGTGGGAATAAAAAAAACACTTCTCATTCCATCAAACAAGACATTCTTACTGCAACCTCTTGTGTTCCAAGGCCCTTGTCAATCACCATCCGTACAAGTTCAGGTAACATCAAAAGTTCGATATTTTTTTATAATCCATTCACAAATTTATGCGATAAAAATTAATCATATCTCTAAATATGAAATGTATATGTATTCAATTTCGCAGTTTGACGGAAATATTATTGCGCCTCTCAATAAATCAGAATGGTCAGATTATAAGTCACTTAGATGGGTTAGTTTTAACAGAATATTTTGTTTAACAGTCAATGGTTCGGGAACAATTGATGGACGTGGTTCGTCTTTCTGGAAGGTGACAAAATTTTATATATACGAAAATGATATAACTTTTTTTTATTAAATATATTAAAAATGAGAATCTAATATATTTTTTCTTATATTCATTATACCCAGCCAAGATTGTCATATACTAAACGGCCTACTGTGAGTATATATGTCTTTTTCCCACTAATTTTACTCTCAATTCTTTAAGTGTTTTGTAATGTGCATGATGAAAATGCTTTCCATTTTTAATTCTTATAGCAAATGTATTTTCAAGGATGCAATAATCTCAAGATAATTGGAATAACCTCATTCAATAGCCCGAAAAACCATTTGTCGATCAACAAATGCAAAAACGTTGAAATAACTCAGATAAAACTTGTAGCACCCAATGATAGTCCTAACACCGATGGAATTAATATCTCTGAATCAAGTAATGTCGACATTTACGACACCATGGTTGGAACTGGTACGTGTGTATAGTTAGATATCTCTCTTACACATTTAACTTTATCTGAAATGGTATCATGGTTATTTGAATTATGATTTTTTTTTTTAATTCAGGAGATGATTGTATAGCTATATATAAACTCTGGGAGTATGAATATTAACATCACAAGGATGACTTGTGGACCTGGCCATGGAATAAGGTATATATATATATGTGTGTGTGTGTGTGTGATTAATCAATACCATTATACATATATAAAAAAATTCTTAGATTCTATAATGAATTTTAATCTTTATTTTGATAATTAAATTACAGTGTGGGAAGTCTAGGAAGAGATGGAGAAGAATCTATTGTTGAAAACGTCCAAGTGACTAACTGCACTTTCAATAGGACCGATAATGGAGCTAGGATTAAGACCTGGCCGGTAATAAAATTTTAAAATATTCTTTCTGTTTGTTTGTTTTGGACAAAAATTATTCCTTCTCTATAAAGACTAAAATATAATGTTATATCTTCTTTTTTCTTTTGCTGATTTATATCTATTTTTATTGTTTAGAATGGAAAAGGATATGCAAAAAATATACTTTTTGGGGACATCGAACTCATAGAAACAAAAAACCCGATTATAATTAACCAAAATTATATTGATAAGGGACGTCTGCACGTGGAGGTAAAATATATTAAAATTCTTTAAACATATATATAAATTGTGAATCTTTAACTTTGTTGAAATTCTTTTGTATTTTTGTAAATTTTGGTTTTAATAGGAATCAGCAGTGGCAATTAGCAAGGTGACATTCACAAATATTCGTGGAACATCAAAACTGGATGAGATTATAAAGATAGATTGCAGCGAAGTAACATACTGCAAATACATCGTTCTTGATAAAATCGATATTACTACATGCGATGGAAAGAACGGCATTGTGAACTGCTCTAATGTGTATGGTAAGTCTAGTAATGCTGGAGAGGCTGATGGCTGTTGCAAGGAATAGTATATCGGAGTAAATTTAGCTTTTATAAAGCGAATATTCATTTTATTTGTTTATAATTTATTTAGCGAATATTTTTATGTAAGAATATATGAGCGACTATAATTTATGCATGATCATATCAAATAAATTCATATGCTAGATCATGTTGGTATATTCATAAGTCATGGTAATTTATATGGAAAATACCATTAAAAACCTTCAACTTTACATTTTCAATTATTTTTGTTTTCAAAACAAACATTCAAGTTGATAAAATTTTCTAACAAAAACCTCAAACTATTTTTGTTTCCAAAACAAACTTCCAAATATAAAGTTTTGCTTACTTAAACCCTCAACTTCTCAATCTTAATCTCAATGAAGGTTAATTGACGATCAATGATAATTCCGCAAACGCATGTTAACTATTTGTTAATTTTGTCAGTTTTGAATAAAATTATAGATGGAAAAACTCAATCTTGAGTCTGATTGAGGGTTAATTGATAGTCAACGATAACTCCAGTTAACACAGCAAACGCCTGTTAAATATTTGTTAACTCCGTCAGTTTCGAATATGAACCCTAGATTAATAAATAGATTTTCTGTAGTTGTAAACTAATTTTGTCCTTGGTAAATAACAACAAAAATACGTAAAACAATGGACAAACATAGTTAACGGGAGTTATCGTTGACCGTTAGTAACCCCTCAATGAAGCTCAATATTAGAAACTTGAAGGTTTAAGTAAGAAAATCTTTATAGTTAGAGGTTTATTTTGGAAAAAAAAAGTTTGAGGTTTTGTTTAGAAAATTTTATCAACTTGAATGTTTGTTTTGGAAACACAAATAGTTGGAGGTTTTAGTTGGAAAAAGTTATAAAATTGAAGGTTTTTATGGTATTTTCCCTAATTTATATGATTATGTTTATTGGGACAGTCGGATTTATTTTAATCAGGATTGAACGGTTTGTTTGATTTTAATTCTAATATATTTTAGTTTACGTATGTTGTTTCTCATTTATGTAAATCTACCTTAACATGCAATGTTTTATAAGCGATCTAATGCTTCCTTGATTTCCCAAAATTTGTTCATGATACCGATATAAAACATTGCATATATCGGTATATCGATTATTTCTGGACAACATTACTTGGTTTGATTCTTTACTTGGTTTGACTAAAATTTTATTTTGGAACTCGGGTTTTATTTTATTAAAAAAATATTGAACATCATTTTATTACATTATTCATCATTCGATAAAACAGCAATTGCGTTTCAAAGAGTATATATACGAAGCAATGTGTCAAATGGTAAAATAACTCAATATATCAAAATAAAAATAGTGTGTAGTAAGATAAAATAACATGTTATTTTTTCATAACACCTACATAATCTTTAACTATATGAAAATATATTTATAATATTACTCCAAAATTATGTATCTGGTTTGAAAAGTAACTAATGATAAGTATGATTTTTACATGTTTTTAACATTTATTTTTATCACATTTTGTTCTTTTTCTCATCACGTATGATTGTATATATGCATTTGAGTCTCACTTTGACATTGTATCATATTACTTATGATTGTATATATGCATTTGAGTCTCACTTTGGCATTGTATCGTATTTTAGAGTCTTAGGTTCCATTTATGCATTTTGCATAGTCTTTTGAGTAATTTTTAGGTATATGGAAGCTTGAAGCTCGGATGAGGGATCAAATGAGGTGAAAAATGATCAAGAAGAGAAGTTGATGAGGAAGAACCATTCATTGGTATCAATTCTAGGCAATATATCCTACGTCTAGGATATACTACTTACAAATCCACGGTATCACATAATACTCTAGGTTATCTCCTTTCGAGTCTGGGTACACTGCCCGTTACACTCTCACACCACAAAATTCATGGGAGCTAACAGCATAAGAGGAATTCACGAAGCCCTCTCAGGTCACAAAGACCACCAAGCAATAAATCACACTCTATAAGCATCTAGGATGAACTATCTCACGTGACCCGTGTAAATCCTCGCAAGGACACACCAGCATCACCCATATCCCCACCCGGAATATATCAAGTACATAGCCAACATCCGGCTACCGCACCGTCTCTGCACTTCCTCTAGTCTCGACTTGCTTAGAGCGACTTGTCAAGATAACTTTGGCTAAGCTATCCTTCTTCACTCAACGATTCGCCGCATTAAAAATCACCAATACAGACGTAATAAACAAATAAGTACCATACGTCCGCAATCTGATCCTCCGCATTGAACATTTAAGTGAATAACCCAGTCTCATCACTTGACTCATTTTTCCAAACAAGACTAACTAGAACCCGCAGTAGAACTATGACTCGCAATTCAACAATAATAAGAACATCCCATCTTATTAAAACCCTCAAAATGTAACATCGTTTCAACATACGGAAATACATAATGATACACAAAGTACAAACCACAAAGCCACAAAGCCACAAAGCTACAAAAAGAAACTCAAACCACTAGATGGACTCAAGCCGCAGCTTGCTTCTGGAACCACTTCCGGAACCTTGTTTTCATCCTAGCCTCTGGCTTCCAAGTTTCCTCTTGAACCCCGTCATAGTCCCAAAGAACTCGCATCATCGGAATCTTCTTCCGGCGAAGCTCTTTGACTCTCCGCTCCAGAACCCTCAAAGGCCTCGCCTCAACGGTCAAATTAGGCTGGAGATCTGACGGTATCTCAGCCACTACCTCGTCACCCCTATGTAAACACTTCTTAAGCATCGACACATGGAAGACCTTATGAATTGCTTGCATCACCTCGGGCAACTCTAACCGATATACAACCGGTCCAACCCGCTTTACTATCCGAAACGGACCCATATACTTCGGACTCAACTTAGTCGCAATAATTGACCTGTTCAGACCTCTCAGCAAGGCCATCTTGAGATAAACTCTATCTCCCATCTCAAACTCAAGCTCTTTCCACCTCTTATCGGCATAACTCTTTTGCCGATCTTGGGCCTCTTTCATGTTTAGCTTCAAAACCCGGATCTTCTCCGTGGTTTCCTGAACAAAGTCCGCACCCAATGTGCTCCTCTCCCTCACTTGAGTCCAGCACAAAGGTGTACGACATGGCCTCCCATACAGAGCCTCATATGGAACCATCCTAATACTCGCTTGGTAGCTATTGTTATACGCAAACTCTACCAAGCTCAAGTTATCCACCCAATGACCACCTCAATCCAGTACGCACATCCTCAATAAATCCTCCAAAGTCTGAATGGTCCTCTCGTACTGACCATCAGTCTGAGGATGATATGCGGTACTCATGTGCACTCTCGTGCCCATCTCCGTCTGAAACGCTTTCCAGAACCCAGATGTGAACTTAGGATCCCGGTCCGAGACAATGCTCACCGGTACTCCATACAGTCTCACAATCTCCTGCACGTACTTCCTAGCCAAAACCTCCGCCTCGTCGGTCTTCTTAATGGCCAAAAAACGCGCACACTTTGTCAATCGATCCACGATGACCCAAATCGCATCCTTGGTCCGCGAAATTGGTAACCCACCACAAAATCCATCGTGATCATTTCCCACTTCCACTCTGGAATAGGTAAACTCTGCAGTAAACCACTCGGGACCTGATGCTCAGCCTTCACTAACTGGCACACGTTGCACGCTGCAACCCAGTTAGCGACATCCTTCTTCATCCCGACCCAATGATAGTACCGCTTAAGATCCCGATACATCTTAGTCGCTCCTGGATGAATGGAAAACATACTAGAGTGAGCCTCACTCAGGATCTCACGACGCAAACCCTCGTCCAAAGGTACACATACCCTCCCATTTACAAGGATAGTACCGTTCACAGATATCTGATACTCGGAACCCGCTTCTCTCGAAGCCCTAACCAAGCCCTCATCCTTCTCCTGAGCCAACCGCACTCTGCTCAAAAGATCCGCCTGGTTAGCTGCCTCTAAGCCTAAAGGCTCCTGAGATACAACACACAACCGTAATGTGCTAATCTCACTCACAAGAGACTCCACTTCATGCTTCCGAGCCAGAACTACCCGCTTCGGTCTCAAAGCATCCGCAACCAGATTAGCCTTACCAGGATGGTAAGCTATCTCCAGATCATAATCGGCCACTAACTCCATCAGAAGCCGCTGCCTTAAATTCAACTCAGGCTGAGTGAAAATGTACTTCAGGCTCTTATGATCCGTAAACACCTGAACTTTTCCGCCATAAAGATAAAACCTCCAAATCTATAAAGCGAAAACTATTGCAGCCATCTCAAGATCATGGGTAGAGTAGTTGCCCTCATGCTTCTGAAACTGCCGTGAAGCATAAGCAATAACCTTTCCCCCCTGCATCAACACACAGCCAAGCCCGACATCTGACGCATCGGTGTACACCACGTAAGGCTCGCCCGGATCAGGCAATGCTAATACTGGAGTACTAGTCAGCAAGGCTTTCAGCTGCCCAAAGCTCTCCTCACACTCCGAGGTCCACACGAAAGGAACATCATTTCCTGTCAGCTTAGTCATAGGCTTCGCTAAACTCGCGAAACCCTTAACGAACCGCCGGTAATAACCCGCCAACCCGAGAAAACTCCTAATCTTGGTGGCACTCCTCGGTCTCGGCCAACCACTAATGGCCTCAACCTTTTCTAGATCCACCGAAACCCCCTCTGCGGAGATAACATGACCCAGAAAACTAACCTCTCGCTGCCAGAAGTTACACTTGCTTATCTTAGCAAATAACTTTTGTTCCCACAGCTTCGCAAGAACCACTCTCAGGTGCAACTCATGCTCCTCTTGGCTCTTCGAATAAACCAAGATATCATCGATGAAGATGATTACGAACTCATCTAGATACTCATGGAAAACACTGTTCATCAATCTCATGAATGCAGCTGGTGCATTCGTCAACCCAAATGGCATCACCACAAACTTGTAGTGGCCATAACGAGATCTGAAAGCCGTCTTCCGGATATCCACCTCATCGATAGGTATCTGATGATAAACCGACGCCAAGTCAATCTTGGAGAACCAAGTAACCCCTCTCAACTGATCCAACAACTCATCAATCCGAGGTAGAGGATACATGTTCTTCACAGTGACTCGGTTAAGCCCCCAATAGTCGATACACAACCGGAAACTCCTGTCTTTTTTTTTCACAAACAACACCGGTGCTCCCCACGGTGAAGTACTCGGGCGAATAAACCCCTTACTCAGCAACTCCTCGAGCTGCTTCTTCAGCTCAGCCATCTCTACTGGAGCCATCCTATAGGGAGCCAAAGATATCGGTGTCATTCCTGGCTCCAACTCAATCATGAAACGATCCGACCTAGACGGTGGCAACCCTTGCAACGACTGAAACACGTCCGAGAACTCCCTGACCACCCGAATATCCCCAACCTTAGCCTCCCCAATAGCCTCCGGCAATAAGATGGTAGCCAAGTAAGCCTCACAACCTCTCTCGATCATACGCTCGGCTTGCATAACCGAGATCACGAGACTCCGAGAAGTCGGCCTCATGCTCTGGTACACCAACTTTCCCTTCCCGGGCTCAAACTCAACTCGCCCTCGGTGACAATCCAGATGCGCTCTGAACTTCCCGAGCCAATCCATGCGTAAAATGACATCGTACAGCTTTACCGCACAGATAAACAAATCAGCCAGCATAGTCTCCCCAGCTACCTGAACATCCACGTCTCTCACCCGACCATGAATTCTCAGAAGCTTCCCTCCAGCAACCTCCACGAAACCCAAACTTGCTCTGGGCTCGCTGCGCACACTAGCCCTCTCAGCTAACTCCGGGGTCACAAAGCAATGCGATGCCGCCGTGTCAAACAACACATGACACTCTACACCCCGACACACAAGGTCCCTGCCCATATTCATGTGCATAGAACCTTTAACACCCTAACAAGAAACCCAATTCCCCAAAACACAGAATTTAAACTTAGATAAACCAAGAAAAATACCTGTGATCGGCCTGGAACTCGGCTCTCCAGACTCCACGATAGTCTACGCTCGAGGGGCTGCTGCCACAGAACCGACAGGCTGCACCACAATCTGCCTCAACCTAGGACACTGAGACCTGAAATGCCCCGCCTCCTTGCAGTGATAGCACACTCAAGGGTTCATTGTCGCTCCGCCCTTCTAAGGACAGCTCGCCATACGGTGATCTGTTCTCCCACACCCGTAGCACCCTCGACCACCCCCGCGACTAACACTCGTAGCGCCCTCCCGTTTCCTCTTCTGTCCTTGCATCGGCTTCCTGCCTCTGCTCGGACCGGACTGCTGCTGCAGCACAGGCCTTGTCTGAAAACTCGGTGCGACAAATGCCACCTCATCTTTCAGAACCTCCTCTAGCAACGCTACAGTCTCCACCAACTCATCAACCGTGCTATATGACCTAACCATGCACCGGTTCCTCAAGTCAACCCCGAGACCCTTTAAGAATCTCTGCACCCGGGATGACTCTGTCTCACCCGCTTGCCTAACCAAGGCCCCAAGCCGGATGAACTCTGCCTCATACTCGCACACTGATCGATTCACCTGAGCCAGACTCGTAAGCCTCGACTCTAACCGGTTAGCCGCCTTCTGAGGAAAGAATTTGGAGTTAAACTCCCCCACAAAGTCAGTCCAAGCCATCTCGGCATGAACTCTCCGGGCTGCAACACCTCTCCACCAGAGATGTGCATCACCCTCCAGATAGTGAACCGCAAGGGCCATTCGGTATCCCTCTAGACACCTCAACGAGAGAAAGTTCCTCTCCAACCTCCTCAACCACTCATCAGCTGCCGTAGGATCAGCACCTCCTGGGAAGAATCCCGTACCTATCCTCAGCAACTGCTCCATCATCCTATGATAAGATGGGAGCTCCTCAGCAACTACTGCTGCAACCTGAGGCTGAACCTCAACAACACTCAGGGCCACAAGAGCCTGAGCCGGTACCCTCTTTGGTAACCGCTCCAACAGCCTCGTCAAGAGCTCCGCAATGTGGGCATTCACGATCTGAGCCTCTCCTGCTGCCAAACCCACAACATCCGCTGGAACACCAGCCACACTAGCAACCGCACTAGCCGCATGCTCAGATCCCACCTGACCACCAAGGGACTCCTCGACCTGCTCCCCAGCCACACGACCGCGACCTCGACCCCTACCTTGCCCTCTAACCATCTGCACCAGCAGAACAAGATAAAAAAGCTAAAACACAACATCACAATAAAGATAATATATCGCGGAATCCCACAAGGCTCGGAGAGGATGATCTAAGACCCATGTCACACCCAACTACCACACAGTATATCCTAGAACCATATGGGCTCTGATACCAAAATGTGATGCCCGATTTTTTTTTTTTTTAAACAAGTCTATCAATATAATTAAAACATAATGCAATCACTTCATACATATAACATGCCCATACATTTATACATAACAACCAAGTAAAGCATTCACCAACCACATACAACAAAAGACGACCACGAAGGTCTAAGGTTTTAACCGGCCTACCAATCCTACGAAAGCAACCAAAACCTAAGCTACCGGTCCTAATCATCCTCCTCCTCATTATCTTTACCTATATCGACAAAAGTGATGCATCAACATATGGAAAACCACATGCTGAGTGAGTTGATCCTCCCAACAACAGGAGTACCCTAAACCACATGCAACAAGCAATCTCAACAACACAAACAATCACCACCAAAACGATGATCAAGTTTAACAATGATCAATCACAACCACAAAGATGATCATTTACACCATTCTATCGAATCCTACATCAAACAACAATGACAAGGTATTCAATATCAATCCACAAAGTCTAACACCCTAGCACTCGACACCTTACGAAAGCTAACACGGAACAACCACAAAGGACCAGTCCGTCATCGGTTTGACCTGGCCAATGGAACCTGTCTGATGGCCTCCATCGGTCAGCCCTGACCGATCAACCTGGCCGATGAGAGATCCAGACACAAAGACCACAAGTTCATCGGTCACATCCGACCGATGACTCAGACCGATGAGTCCCATCGGTCACCTCCCAACCGATGGGAATGACCGATGATAAACCCAGCAACAAGAACCTCTAGTTCATCGGTCTCATCTAACCGATAGACTCAACCGATGACCACGATCGGTCAACTTTAGACCTATACAACTGACCGATGGCCTATGCGGACACCATTGTTCACAACTCATCGGTCAAATCTAACCGATGGACCTAACCGATGGACTCTCCCGGGCACTCCCATCGGTTTGACATGACCGATGGAACCCATAGAACATACCCTTAAGCCTTAGCTCCAACCTAGCATGTCTAAACCACAAAGACCAAGACACAACAAAGCTTAAACAAGCTCAACACACAAAGAAAACAAGCCTCAAACAACACCCTAAGTCCACTAAGCAACCTAGGAATCAGCAAGAGTTCAACCAAAACCCTAACTCCCCACACAAAGCTCTAGAGTCTCCTTTGGTCACAACTTACCTTAGAAATGGAATGAATATGGTCCTAGATGGCTCCCCAAGCTCAAGAAAAGCACCCCTTTCTTCTCCAAGCTCCATGCCAACTCAAGCCCCAACCCAACACTTTTCCAAGCTCACAAAGCTCCCACAAAGCCAAGATCCTTCAAGATCCACACTCACAAGCACTCAAGAACTCTTTTCTCTCTTCTTTCTCTCTTCTTTTTCTCTTCCTTTTCTCTCTTTCTCTCTCGCCAACTCTCTCTTCTTTCCTTAGAAGCTAAGTCACGAAAATAAGAAGGAAGAAGAAGGAAGCAAAGTTCCAATTGAGTTACTTTTGAGAAAAATCTCCAAACTTTCATTTCGACTTATGACACCCCCAGAATAATCTAAATTGATCATTTAAACCCAATAATCAATTTCTCAAGACTTGTCTAAGGTTCATAAACACGAAAGGACTTCCAAAATTAATTAACTAATTAATTTCCAAAACGCGGGCGTTACAGTTCCAATCACTTCGTAGGAAAAAAGGAAAATTACCAGTCTCTCCATACTGTTTCTATTATTTTCAAGACCGACCCTAGAGATTCTAGATTCTTATTTTTAGATTTGTTTTTAGATTTTAGATTCTTATTTAAGTAGATATGATCAGCCTCTTAGGATTCGCAGTAAGAGTTGGTTTCTTAGGGTTGATTGATAATTATTTATTCGCAGCGAGATTTGCTTTATTTAATTATTTTGTTGAGTTCTAGAACTTGTGCTTAATTTGATTATATTAATATTTGTTTCACATCATCACCTAAATTCGTGAGAAATTCCCTAGACCTAATGTTTTTCCATTCTTGAATAAAACCGACTTTATTTATTTTATTTTGCATTAACTTTAAATTTATTTCATACTTGCTTAGCTCAATTTACTCACTAATAGATCTATCGTGAATCAACAGAGTCCTTGTGGATTCGACCCCTAAGTAGTACCGTGATCTCTTAATTTGAGAGAGTAGCTCTAAGGAATTAATTGGAGCATATCAAATTTTGGCACCGTTTCTGGGGACTCTTTTGAGTTTCCGATAGATGTGTCAAATTTAGACTAAGTTTTTCTTTTATTTTTACTCACTTTTGTTCTTTTCTTTTTTTTGTGGTATTTCAGGTGTATGCCTAGTCGCATTACTCGGAGCAACAAGGATGCCAAGCTTCTGAATTTTCCGATCAACGAGCTTGGAAGAATTGAACGTACGGACCGGAAAGCAAAGAGAGCAGCCAAGATGATGAACCCTGTGATCTTACAACGCAACAAAGAAGGAGCTCTTATTGACGAAGAGGGTCATGTGTGCAACGAACAAGAGCAGAGGCTAGACGCAAACGGAAACCCCATTATTCCTGTTGTGGTCATAGCCGCTAATGATGCGCAAGGAGGAGTGCGAGTGCAAGGTCAAGATGACAGAGAGCGAACACTAGCAGATTTCAATAGACCAGATGAGTTCGACAGGAACAGATCCGCCATCAGACTTCCTACTTTTGATAGGAACGATTTCGAGCTGAAACCGTCCTACTACACTTTGGTTGGACAACATCCTTTTCACGGGCTGAGTCATGAGCATCCCATGGATCACATTGAGAGATTCGAGGATCTGGTTACTAGCATGAAGCACAATGGAGTCAGCTTTGACTATTTATTTTGTAAGATTTTCCCAAACTTATAACAAATATTATTAATAGCTGATGTTAAAAACTAATACCTGCCAAGTTTTGATTCTAGCTCCATTTGTTGTCTTGTTGAAGATGCAATGAGTCACTTGGACATTCTCAACTTTAGCTACTTGTCCATTGGCTCCCAAACTTTCAATACAGTGTTTTCATAGTAAATATGTTTTTTCTTATCAATCATAGTAAATAATCTTAACATATTTTTCCAAATTAATTTTTTATTATTAGTTTCTTCTTGCTTGTCCGCAATCAAACAACACGAACAAACCAGGAGAAAGGTTTGAAGGTGGGAATTCATAACCATGAGAAAGTTCACCAAGCTACCAACACCATGCAACCAAGATAATTAAATCAAACAATACAAGATCGAACCTCTAATCAACCATCCACTTTACTCTTATCACAACTCCTAATTTTTTACTCTAAAATAGAAATCAAAAATCTCCACAAGCAATTATGCAATCAACTCTTTAACATTCAACTAAAGTAGTGGCGTGTAGTCTCGCTAAGGGATTGTCAATCGATTTCAATCGGTTTAGGATAAAGCCATTTAGAGGTGGTTTCTTTATAAGTTAGAGGTTTCTCTCAAATAAATAAGGAATGTTTGACATTAGGCAAAATCTATCTAAGAAAGGAAATAATTCATGCATACAAGTTTAACCTCTATTGTTCTACCCAATCCTAGACGTCTATCTTCTAATCAAACCCCCTTCTCATCTTTATACTCATTTTAGAGGCATGTCTCTAACAACCATTTTCTCTTCTATTCTCTTCTTTTCTTCATCACAACTTTTCTTCCATTCACCTCAACCTTTCTTTTATGCACCCTAATTCCTCTTTTAACAACCCTCTAAGGTAATCCTTTTTTTATTCAACACAATGACTCTATTTACTCTTTTCTATTTTCCTTGGCTTCCTCAGTCTTTTCTCTCTTTTTTTAATGCATCATTTTCACAAATGTTTTTCTTTTTTTAGAGGAAGCAATCAAGGTACATTACAAAGCTTAGAGTCTAGACTATATCTTACATTTGGATCCCCTTAGAGTTTCACTTCTTCCCTTAACCTTCACTTTCTTTTCATTCCCCAATCACATAATATAAACCACCTAACACTCTACTCATTTTCTTAATTCCGCACTTAGACGCTAGCCATTGATGTTTTAGCTCCTACTAATAGAGGTTAAGCCTTGTCGTCTCCGATACTCTCAAGATTTTGCCCATGTAAACATTATCAAGAAGAGGCCTCACACACTAGAGAATAACGATGGTTGGAACAAAAGCTTTAGGTTTTTGGTGTGGGACTGTCCTAATGATGAGGATAGCTACTTGAGTTAACAAAGGGTGGCAAAGTGAATAAGAAAACTCAAGTATTTTAAAGTGACCATGAAAGCGCATTTCGAGCCCCTAAGGGAGATAATTAAGTTCAAATTACGTTCCGCTTAGATAAAGTTGAAAGCAAGCTAGCAAGTTTTGATCATGATACTATCTTTCGAGTTGAAGAGATCAAAGAGTAAAGAATTAAGCTTTTCAAGATCAATCAAGCACTACAAGGTTATTATCAAGGTGATCATGCCTTAAGCTAAAAACTTCTCATGGTGAATTTAAATCATTATCCCCTATGCAAATGCAAATGCAAAACTATATGCTTCTAGACTCAATCCTAATGGCATAATAAAATGTAAAAGCTATATGGAAATGTTTTTGGTTTTTCAAATTTTTCAATTTTTTTTGTCTTTTTTAATGCACATAAATGTATGCATGAGACTCAAATATGCAAGATGGAAAATAAGAACACAAAACACATGATTTGTAGACGGATGAAATAAAATTCAAGGAAGAGACTAAGAAACACACAAAGCAAGATAAAAAGGCATAAGTGACGAAAATAATGGTATTTACAAGGATAAGGGAGAAGACCATACCTTGTCCCTAGTCGGGGACCTTAGGAAGAGGAGAGATGTGAGGAGGTGTTAAACTCCTTGGACCGGTGGGATTGGTGGAAAGAGCATTGGATAAGCGTGTTCCACCTTTGATGTTGATGGTGAGGATCTCTTTCATTAAATCTTGAAGACCCGGCAAATCCTTTCCTTTAAGCTCCGGTGTGAGGACTGCTTTAACTATGACAAATGGCTTTGACATTCCTTTGCATTTAACTTTGTACTCAATCTTTCCATCAACACATCTCCAAGGGCGTAAATTCATATAAGCGGTAGCCAATGGTGAATGGACAAGGGTGGGAGTGTTGGCTTCTTTTATCCTATTCTTGTTCTTTTCAAGCACCTTTTTAGTTCTCACCAACCTATTTTCATTACCATTTCCTTCATCCTCATCGAATAAGGAGTGTAGGCATTCACCATTCAAGGTTTCCTCATCAAACTTTAGAGTTTCTAGGTCCTTTTCATTTGCAACCTTAAGCTCCTTCTTTCTTTCTAATTCTTCATTGGTGACAGTTCCACAAAAATTTGTGGAGGAAAGTTTCATTGGATAAGAAACTTTGGACTTAACATGGTAAAGGATCACTCTTTTGGTTGGGAAGTCGATGCTTGCGCCCGCGGTGTTGAGGAATGAGGTACCCAGAATGAGAGGAAGCTTATCCGGATGTTCTCTATCTACCACCATGAAGTCCGTTGGGACTAAACAATCTCCAACCATAAGAAGGTAGTCTTCAATCACACCCAGTGGAGATTTCGAAGAGGCGTCCGCATAAGTGATGGTAGAGGAGTAGTTCTTCATCTCTTTCATACCGATACTCTTCATCATCTCTAGTGACATAACATTCACACTAGCCCCGGAGTCACACAAAGCATTATCAACCTTCAAATCTCCAAGGGAGCAAGATATAATGAATGTACCCGGATCTTTAAGCTTTGGAAGGGTCTTGCGTTCAAGCGGTGTCGTACTTGGTGGTTCATATAACCTCATCACGTCTTCTACCTTTTCTCTGTTATCAAGGATAGCTTGAATGAATTTCTTGTGGGTAGGCACTTGGTATAAGTTATCCATAGAAGGAAATGGAACTCCGATCTCATTCATACTTTCCTTAAAGCTTGAAAGCACCTTCTTTTATGCTTTGGTATAGAATCTTTTGGGGAATGGGAGTGCAGGGGCATAAGGAGACATCTCAACCTTGGTTGCTTCTCTTTTTTTCAACCATGAGAACCTTCTCTTCCACCCTAGTTCTCACCTGTACTTGAGCTTCACTTTGACTAACCAAGTTTACACCGTTCACACCATATAGAAGTATATAGAGCTCTTCTACATCCATTTCATGGTCATTATCATTATTTGTGAGAATAGCGTTGCAAAAGTCCTTAGATTGAGGTTGGGGTTTACTTGGTAATACTCCACTTGGGTTTGTGGAGCTTGAAGCGACTTGAGCGACCATGAGATCAATGGTCTTCATATGAGAAGCCAAGCTATTAATCTTACCATTAAGATCATTATACATACCATCCATCTTGTTGTGTATCTCAACAAACCTCTTACCTAAATCCTCATTACCCTTAATTTGCCTCTCCAAGATTCGCTTCAACGTTGCATTCAGCTCATTTTCTTGAAGAGAAGGTTGGATAGACAAGTTGGGTTGGTTGAAACCCTTGTCGGTTGATGGATTGATATTAGTTTCTAGGTTGGAAGTTTACAAAGGGATTTGGTTGGAAGTTTTGGTTAGGAGCATTTCCTTGGTAGCCTCCTTGGTTTCCCAAATAGTGAACTTCTTCTTGAATCATTTCATTACCATCTACACCACTCTCATGACCAACATCTTGAAAGACTTGATAAACCTCTTATCATTCAAAGCCTTCATATCTTTGTGGTGTCGCTCATTCATCTCACTATTGTCTCTTGAACTGTGATCATAGTCTTCTCCTCCATAGTTGATGATGTGGACATTGTGAAGCCATGATGTGGACATTGTGAATTTTGACCCTTGAATCTCTCTCATGCTTCATTAAAGCTCTCATTACTATGTTGGGTGAAGCTTGATATTGCGTTCCTCAAGTGGTTTGTGAGTGTAGTAGAGAAGAACTTGGCTAGAAACGCCTTCTTGCATTGGTCCCAAGTGGTGATAGAGTCAGGAGGCAAGTTCTTCTCCCACACATGTGCCTTGTATCCCAATGAGAATGGAAAGATGCGTAGCTTGAAAGCGTCTTCCGAGACACCATTGATCTTTGTAGTCCCACAAAACTGATCGAATTGATCTAGGTGATCAAGAGGATCCTCCATTGCCAAACCATGAAACTATGAGCTTTGTACCATGTTGATGAGGCTTGCTTTAATCACAAAGTTTGTGTTCCCAACTGGAGGAGGATGGATACCGGTCCTATTGCCATGTGTGAGCGGCTCATCATAGGCATCAATGATCAAGTGAGGCCTTGGAGCATGGATGGGTGGGTTCCTTTGAGCATTGTTGTTTCCAGCCGCATTTCCTTGACCATTTCCTTGTCTTTGATCAGCTCGAGGTTCTTCTTGATTCCCGGGTGGGTTTTGATTATCATCCATGTCAACTCTTTCTTCTTGAACTAACCGCTCTTGTTCTCTCCTTGCTCTTCAAAGTTCACGTTTCAATCTCCTTATATCGTCCACTCGATCAATAAGTTTCGTTGGTCCACGGCTTCGAAGGTTCATGCACCTTGTAAGAAAGAACAAAAAGTTAACTCGAGAATTAGTAACTAATGAAAAAAGGAAACTTATGCTAATGGCTAATTGCGTCACTTCCCCGACAACAGCGCCAATTTGATAAAAGGATTTTGTCAATCCGGGTTACCAAATAACCCTAATACCGTTGTGGTATTCTAGGGATCGATCCACAAGGAAGCACGATCTAACACACTAACAATGCAGATTTTATCTTAATCTAAGCAATAATTAACTTGATTTAAGAAAAGGAAACTAATTAAGCAAACTAAATGGATAATGATAACTTTAAATGCAATATATATATGGAAAGAACCATAAGGGTGATAAATATGCAAGGGTGATTACAAATGTACTTAATATGGTTCAATTATTACTAATCAATCAATTCATAGGCCTTAAACATTATTAACAACTAATCCATTGTCATGGCAAAAACATATTTACTAAACATCCTAGAGAAATATTCTCATATGTAAGGAATGAAAAACTCTTAATAATTTGGTTTGAGAATTTTATCAAACACCTTGTAGGCATGAAAACTCCTAGAATCTAAATCAACTTGATCAAGTTTCATTTAGCATTAAGAACACATATTAAGAATGAATCTAAGACTAGCAACCTAAAACCCCATCAATCCATAAGCAATCACCCCTAATATATCAACCCCCAATGTTCTAAATGGACTACTCAATCATGATCATGTTAGCACAAAGCAATGCATCAAATGCTTGGTTAAACATGATTAAGAGATGATAGAAATGGAAGATTAGAAAGCAAATACAAACTTAAACTCAATGAAATCAAGATTCATACAATTTATTTCTCTCTAATCTCTCTCAAGATCAAGGATCCTCTGATCTAGGTCTTTCTTTGGCTATTTATAGCCCACAACTCGGGTTGGTTCAATTACAAAATCAGTTCTGGTTAAGGAAAATAAAATTGAATTCTGAACCAATCCAGCGGTCTGTCTTTACCGCTGTAGATGACCGTTATACTCCCTCGGTCTTGCTAGACCGCTACGGATGACCCTGCAAATCTTCTGGAAACTAGGCTTGAATCCCATTGGTCTGTTCTGCCCGCTGGGAATGACCGATGTGCACTAATTTGGTCATAACTCCTTAACGGCTAATCCAAATGCCTCGAGATCACCTCCATTGGAAATCTAACTCAATTTCCTATACCTTTTATGAAGGGTTCTGACGCAGGAGAGGTTATATCCGAGCAGGAGGGGTGGGATGGGCATCTTCGTGTATATGACATCTTTCTGTAAGATTCGAGCAATAAGGATAATCACAGGATAGTCTTGAGCATAGGGACTAAGCAGGAGATCTTGGGGGGGGGGGTCGGATTGGGCCTCAGATGTACATGCATGTACATGTGTATGTTGGTCGGGTTGGCCAAGTGGTGAAATCGTTGCGACGATTATGGTTCATTGGAGATGAGCGGTAACGTAAGATTCAAGGACGAATCTATGTTAGTGGGGGAGAATTGTAACGTCCGCGTTCCGGAAATTAATTAGTTAATTAATTTCGGAAGTCCTTTCATGTTTATGAACCTTAGACAAGTCTCGAGAAATTGATTATTGGGTTTAAATGATCAATTTAGATTGTTCTCGGGGTGTCATAAATCGAAATGGAAGTTTGGGGGTTTTTCGCAAAAGTAACTCAATTGGAACTTTGCTTCCTTCTTCTTCTTCTTCCTTCTTATTTTCGTGACTTAGCTTCTAAGGAAAGAAGAGAGAGTTGGCGAGAGAGAAAGAGAGAAAAGGAAGAGAAAAAGAAGAGAGAAAGAAGAGAGAAAAGAGTTGTTGAGTGCTTGTGAGTGTGGATCTTGAAGGATCTTGGCTTTGTGGGAGCTTTGTGAGCTTAGAAAAGTGTTGGGTTGGGGCTTGAGTTGGCGTGGAGCTTGGAGAAGAAAGGGGTGATTTTCTTGAGCTTGGGGAGCCATCTAGGACCATATTCATTTCATTTCTAAGGTGAGTTGTGACGAAAGGAGACTCTAGAGCTTTGTGTAGGGAGTTAGGGTTTTGATTGAACTCTTGGTGATTCCTAGGTTGCTTAGTGGACTTGGGGTGTTGTTTGAGGCTTATTTTCTTTGTGTGTTGAGCTTGTTTAAGCTTTGTTGTGTCTTGGTCTTTGTGGTTTAGACATGCTAGGTTGGAGCTAAGGCTTAAGGGTGTGTTCTGTGGGTTCCATCGGTCATGTCAAACCGATGGGAGTGCCCGGGAGAGTCCATCGGTTAGGTCCATCAGTTGGATTTGACCGATGAGTTGTGGACAATGGTGTACGCACAGGCCATCGGTCAGTTGTATCGGTCTATGGTTGACCGATGGTGGTCATCGGTTGAGTTTATCGGTCAAATGAGACCGATAAACTAGGGGTTCTTGTTGCTTGGTTTATCATCAGTCATTCCCATTGATTGGGAGGTGACCAATGGGACTCATCAGTCTGAGTCATCGGTCGGATATAACCGATGAACTTGTGGTCTTTGTGTCTAGATCTCTCATCGGCCAGGTTGATTGGTCAGGGCTGACCAATTGAGGCCATCGGACGGGTTCCATCGGCCAGGTCAGACCGATGACGGACTGGTCCTTTGTGGTTGTTCTGTGTTAGCTTTCGTAAGGTGTCGAATGCTAGGGTGTTAGACTTTGTGGATTGATATTGAATACCTTATCATTGTTGTTTGCTGTAGGATTTGATAGAATGGTGTAATTGATCATCTTTGTGGTTGTGATTGATCATTGTTGAACTTGATCATCGTTGTGGTGGTGATTGTTTGTGTTATTGAGATTGCTTGTTGCATGTGGTTTAGGGTACTCCTGTTGTTGGGAGGAACAACTCACTCAGCATGTGGTTTTCCATATGTTGATGCATCACTTTTGTCGAGGCAGGTAAAGACAAGGTGTGATCGTCGGGATCGAGGCAATGAGGAGGAGGATGATTAGGACTGGTAGCTTAGGTTTTGGTAGCTTTCGTAGGATTGCTAGGCCGGTTAAAACCTTGGACCTTCGTGGTCGTCTTTTGTTGTATGTGGTTGGTGAATGCTTTACTTGGTTGTTATGTATAAAATATATGGGCATGTTATATGTATGAAGTGATTGCATTATGGTTTAATTATATTGATAGACTTGTTTAAAAAAAAAAAATCGGGTCGTCACAGGATCGGCCATACAACCATGGATCGGACGATCCTGATCCTCTGCATGTACACCAACTTCTACTCCTCTGCTATATTGCTCGAATAATCCTCCAAAACGTCTAAGTAATCCCAAAACATGTAAATGCCTGTAAAAGACTCGATATTGACTCGATAGACACATAAAAGACTCGATTATATACATATATCATGGCATAAAACCGGTAAAAACCATGATATATCATGTAGTGGTTGGTACGTCCATTGTGTAAGGCCACCTTGTCAAATTTCCAAGGCCGTCCCATCAAAAGATGTCCAGCTTGAATGGGAACTACATCACACAATACTTGGTCCGTATACTTTCCGATGCTGAATAGAACTGTGACTTGCTCGGAAACCTTGAGCTCAGTCTCATTGTTAAGCCATCAAAGTTGGTAAGGTCGGGATGCTTGGTGTTTGGAAGACTTGCTGGCCATGTTATTAAACTACATGAACCATCAATAATTAAACTACATACCTTGGCGTTGATGGTACAACGGGAGTGAAAAATATTTTCTAGTTGAATAATTTATGGGTCGTAGATCGCACTAAAATCCCTCCTTGTCACCAGAAGCTCTCCCATTTCTGGATATTCCACATTTTCTTTTTCAGATTCTTCTTGCTCACCG
>CM051384.1:2424632-2521137 GCA_028015245.1 Cardamine occulta
TCTGCCTCGTCTGAGGATTCATACTCGCCATTTGGCTTCAAAACCATCACCCTTTGGTTCGGACATTCTTTGGCATAATGTCCTTTTCCGTGACATTTAAAACATGTAATATCTCGATTTTTTTAGTAGGGAACTTACCTTAGTCGGGTCTGGTGCCTTTGGAAGTTTTAGGCGCCGGTTTCTTGGAGTCATCAGCAATGGCTTTTCCTTTGTCTATTGCTCGAGGTGGTGGAGCCCAAAGGTTTTTTTCGAGGAACAAAAGCAGATTTCCTCTTAATATGTTGCTCAGCTTGGAACGCGAGATGCAACAGCTCATCAAATCCATTGTAAGCTTGCTTCTCCACCTTTTTTGCTATCCGATCATGTAAACCATCAAGAAACTGTGCCATCAAAGTCTCCTCAGAATCTTCAGTCTCTAATCTGTTCTTGAGAGTCTCAGACTCTTCAAAATATTCCTCCACTGATTTTGTTCCATGAGTAAGTCTTCAAAACTTCTTTTGTAGCTCTCGGTGGAAATAAGACAATATATATCTTTTCCTCAAGCTGAACCTCATATCTTCCTAAGTAGTGATCTGACCGTGTCTAAGTCTTCTTCTCTCGGAAACATCTCTGTCCCACCAAGCTAAAGCATTTTCAGTGAGCTGAGCTGAAGCTTAAGATACCTTCCGTGCATCCGAATAGTTGTAATATTCAAAGATGTACTCCATTCTATTCTCCCAGTCCAGATATGCTTCAGGATTAACTCTTCCAGCAAATGTTGGTGCCATGAGCTTAACATCCTTTCCTCAATGTCTCGTTTGATCGTCATCCATATCTCGGACTCGAGCTCTCTCTTGCCACCTAGGTCGCCGATTAGGATTGGGAGCTTGGGCCGGATCATCATCATAATCCTACGAGTCAACAATAATCTCATCCTATAGATAAGGTCTAGGTCTGTTGGGGTGTTCCCCCTGCCCTCCTCTAACTGGCTGAGGTCGTGCCTACAAGCATGTGAGCCAGTCATTGACGGTTCGAATGGCTTCTAGTAGCTGGTTCATGTTGACGAGTGCTTCCTCTCCCATAACTGTAATGCACTAACAAACAGATTAAGTGAAAAAGGAAGACCAAAAGAAAACTAGTAACAAAACAGAAACAACAATGAAAAACAATCGACAGAAGCAGAGAAACACAAATTTTCCTATTTCTTAACAACAATCAATATAAGCAGACAAAACTGAAAATTTCCTGTTTCTAAACATCAATCAATAGAAGCAGCCAAAACAGAAATTTTCCTATTTCTAAACAACAAAGAAACAAAAATCAGAACATCAACGATGGGAACGGCGACAGAAATCTAGCAAACCTATTTTTTTAAAAAAATATGCAGACACACGAAAAAAGGAGCTAACAACAAACAATGACAGAAACAAAAGAAATCAAACCGCAGCAACAATAGCAAAGCAATTCTAACAAACCCTAAATAACATTCTTTTTTTTAAATATGCAGACACACGAGATACGAGTAACTAGATGATGTAAGGCTAGCTAAAAGTTATGAAGCAAGACAGAAAGAAAAGAAATCAAACCGCAGCAACAATAGAAAAGCAATCGATGAAGCAATTCTAACAAACCCTAAATCCTTTTCTTTTTTTAAATGAAAACTAACTAGATGCAGCAACAAAAACGAAAAAGGGGCTAGATCCACCTAATATTTTGAGCCTAAGCTCTGATACCAAGATGATGTAGGCACCAAATGAGAGGTGACTACGAGCGGCGTGATGGAGAGTCTTCTAGCTGGCCGGACAGCTCTCTCTCGTTGGACTCGGTGAAGATGAGTGGTGATACATGAACTGGGGAGGTAATAGACGCCACACAAACCTATTGATTGATCCTTGCTAAGACTCAGAACACTTGGATTCACAAGGCTTCGCACACAAGTGAAGAATTGGTCGGCTGCTTTCTTTCAAGAAGATGCGATTTTTATTAAAATTCGAGGGTGAGTCTCTAAGACTCGGCCTTAAGGATTATTTAAGATAACCCTAGGTAAAAAAAATACAGCTGAAGCAAAAACAACAAGTAGTTTCTATGAAAACAACAAGATGTGTAAAATAAAGTAAATAAGCTTAAAATGGAAAGTCTTGGTGTTATGGTGATTTCGGCATTGGCTGATGATTCTAAGGCATTATTGAGCTCGTGAATAATGTAGTGAAGTGGTAACAAGCTTGGTAATGCGCACTAAGGGTGTTGCCTCGTTAAAACCTTTCCTGGAAAACCCAATGGGATAAGACCGAGATAAAGAAAACAGTACAATTCCTTAGCACATCTTTACGTGTCTTAAGCCTAATGAAGTGGCGAAGGCACTTCTCCTGGGTGCCAACATAACTCTCCAAAAATGTCCTTAGGTACTTCCTTGGCCGAGATGATAAATATGGATGTTTCGGTGCAACCTTGTAAAACCGGTAAAAATAAGATGTCTTGTTTCTTGGGCTGCAAGCAAAAGTTGTCATGGTCCTTGTTGAGTCTGTGGTGCTCCCTTAGTTTTGCATGGTCGTCTTCTAGTCTTTCCCCGATGTCTTTGAACTTGGTGGACATAGGATCTCCTCTTGGTGCTAGCGGGGTTTCTTGAATGATCTCCTTGGTGAGTGAAACACGCATTTTTATTCTTAAAAATTACTCATATTTATATTTTATTTACATTACTCATATTTTTATTTAAATTTGTGTATTTTTATTTGCAGGAGTTGGTACTTTCTTTCGGGATTTATGCACGAGAACACTTACAGTTGAGGGGATTCGAAATTTAGAGGACAATATACCCTTGATCCTTTGCAATCTTGAGAAGATATTTCCGCCGTCATTTTTTGATGTTATGGAACATCTTCCCATCCACCTCCCCCAAGAAGCCGCACTAGGAGGTCCTGTTCAATTTCGTTGGATGTATCCTTTTGAGCGGTACATGTTCCATCTTAAGAAGAAGGTTAAAAATTTAAGTCGAGTTGAGGGGTCTATTGTGGCACAGAGCATCAACGAAGAAGCATCACAATTTGCAGAATATTACTTTCCATCGGAAGTGCGTACGAAGAATGGACTTCCTGCTCGCCATGATGATAGAGGTGAAAAAGCCATTTATCCCATGGTGGTCCCTGAGTTGTTTTCGCAAGTTGGTTGAGTCAGTGGAAAAGGGAAGAAACGCAAACTATCACAACAGGAGTGGATCCACTTGCATATGTATATCCTAACAAATTGTGAGGAGATGGCGGAGTACGAAAGGTAAAAAACATAACCTATTTAAATAAAAAATTATTTTATATTTCGATATTAGGTTTCAAAGGTTATATAATATATATATATATATATATATGTTGTTTGCTTTCAGGATTTACATGGCAATAATACGTAGCCATTTTCCAGAAAAGACTGAAGAAGAACTTGAACTGCATAAGGAGAACGATTATATTGCTTGGCTGCAATTTTATGTAAGTAGGCTACAAGATTAATATATAAATGAATCCAATTAATACGTTAATGTTTTATATTAAAATTTGTGGAAATTATTTTTGTAGGTTAATGAGGGCATCAGGGGTGGATCGGTATTTTCGACATGGTTAGTGGAGATTGTGACTGGCCCAATCTACATTGCGACTTCATACCCTAGGTATTGCAGTAGGGGATTTGCATTTAGGATTCACGATGAAGGAAGGTCGAGACCAACTGCAGATTATGGTATTTCGGCTCAATCTGGAGATGTAGTCTACTACGGGATTCTCAAAGAAATATTGCAAGTCCGCTACCCAGGGATGTTGGACATGAGGTGCATTGTTTTTTTGTGTGAATAGTATGATCCAGAAGTTGGACGTGGGGTTATGGTGAACCAATTTGGCGTCACGTCAGTAAATTCTAAAAGAAGACTTCGTTCGTATGACCCATTCATCCTAGCATCACAGGCAGACCAGGTTCGGATATTTTAATAAATATTATATATTACGTGACTTTGTGGATTCAATATTTGTTTTATTTGACTTAATTAATTACATTTGTTTGTTTTAGGTATGCTATATTCCTTACCCTCGGGTAACACGGCGTACAGATCGTTGGATTACAGTGACTCCAATTAATCCAAGAGAAAAACTTTATGGCGTCTCTGAGCACGATGCTTTACAACCAACTAGAAGTGTTCCAATGGATCATGTTGAGCATTCTTTTGATACATTCCTTGTGGTTGATTTAACGGAACTTGGTGATGATAGAATTCATTCAGAATCAGAGGAAGAACTTGGAGAATTTGATGAGGCCGAAGACGACATTCCTTCTGAAGGATCATCATCTGCGTCAGAGTAGTTAATTATGATAATTTGTTTTTATTTAAATTTTTGTATTTTTAAAAATTATTTTAATAATTAATTATGATTATTTCTTTTAATTATACTTTGTTATTTAAATATTTTTTAATCAAAATTGGAAACAAAAAAACCTTAAAACAAATAAACCAACCAACATAACCAAAACCCATTAAACCACAAATCCAAATCATCCAAAACCCATTAAACCCATTAAACCACAAATCCAAATCATCCAAAACCCATTAAACCACGTATCCGTCGGAAATTTCCGACGGATTTGTGGTTTCGTGTTCGTTTCCAATCCGTTTCTCTTGAAAATGTTTGTAATATGCTTTGTTAATCATTTCAATAATAAAATAATATCAAATACCTTGTTACATAAGTAATGTTATAAAATTTTAAACTTTTATATGAAATGGTTATAAAACATCGTTTTAAGATATGTATCATTGTTTAACATGTAGTCATGATTGTTGGGATTTATCTAATTTACGTATATATTTGATATGTAACAAGGTATTTGTTAGTATTTTAGCATTGAAATGAGTAACAAAGCATAATACAAACATTTTTCAAGAGAAACAGATCGTAAACGACCACGAAACCACAAACCCGTCAGAAATCCGTCAGAAATTTCCGACGGATTTGTGGTTACACGTGTTTATTTTTAAGATTTGACTGACCAATGACATTACATGCAGGTCCCGCGTGTCCGTCAGAAATTTCTGACGGACAATTAAATTTCACGCGGCAATTTATTTTCGTTACGCGGGCAAACTAATATTTCATGGATCTGTCAGAAATCTGTCTGAAATTTCCGACGAATACACGAAAATTAAGGCGCGGAATTCCCAAGACGCGTCTCATTTAATATAATTAGATTCCGACGGATTTTCAGTCGGAAATCCATCGGAATTCCCTGATAAATTATCTCTTCTTCTTCCTCGCCGATCAGTTACGCGAAACCAAAAAAAAAAAACAAAAACCTCTGATTTCTCCTTCAACAAAACCTCCGATTTCACAACTATTTTTGGCTCAATCATCAAGATGTCTAACAATCCATCAATTCCATCCAATTTGTAAGTTTCAAAAACTCTTAAAGTTAAAGATTTCTAAGATTTTAAGATTGATGTTAGATTTAGGTTCTTGGATTTACGATTTAGGTTTCTTGGATGTTAGATTTATTTTATTAGATGTTAGATTAATATTTTCTAGTGTTAGTTCTAGGATTTATATGGTTAGATTTAAGAATTGGATAATATGAATTTGATTTTGGTTATGATTTGATTTTGATTAAGAATTTATATGATTTTGATTAAGAATTTGATTTTAGATATGATTTGAATTTGATTAGGAATTGGATAAAATGAATTTCATTTTGGATTTAGTATGTTATAATTTTATTTAAATATTCTTTATTTATAAAATTTATAAATTTCTAATGTTAATCTTTTTTAATTTATAAATTTATAATGTTACTCATTTCTAATTTTTAAATATTATAATGTTTTTTATTAATTTGTAATCATTTTTAAAAATTTATCATTATTTTTTAAATTTCTAATTATTATATAAATTTATAATTGTTTTAAGTAATTTAAAAAAATTATTTTGGTTTTATATATGTTAAAGGGATTACGGATTATACTACGAGGGTTCTGGTTCTGGGAACCGAGTGCGTCGAGGTTCTGGTAGGGGTAGGAGTGTTGCGAGGAGTCCGCCTTCGGTGTCTACACATATTCCGGACACCGCATCACCTGTACCACCCCCTGCTGCATCGGCACCACCGTCTACCGCACCGTCGCACATGAGCGCCGAGGACTTCATTGCTTTACCCGGACGAGAGAGATTAACTCGTCTTCATCCGGATTGTGTTGAGACAAACACATGGTAAGTTTGATTTTCCTATTTAAAAATATTAAAAAAATTTTATATTTTTTTTATAAACTATTTAAAGTCTACAAAATAATTTGTTTTGAAGGTTTAAAGATTCGGGAAATGGGATTTCCAAGTCTATCAACCGGATGCTTAATGGATTGCTTCAGCATCCGTATCCGACGTACAACCAAATGCCCTTACAAGACCAGGAAATCTGGTTTCGGCAATTTGCGGTAAGTTTTTCATTTTCTTTATTGTGTTATTTTAATTTAAATTCTTTATTAGTTTATTTTATTTTAATTTTAATTTTTTTCAGCAAGAATTTATTTGGGAGAGTCAAATTACCGCTTTGGTTAGAAGGGAATTCCACAAAAAAGCGGCGATAATGTATTCACGGAAGTTGAACGAGTGGAAGGGGTTGTGATCGAGGAATCTTGTGCCAAGGGAGTTGGTTATGAACCCGACCCTATGGAACGGGTTTATAGCATACTGGAGTGAAGAGACTACGAAGGCAAGCTTCACAATCCACTCAGCGTGTCGGAACAGCGATCGCAAAGAAAAGGGTAAGGTGACACACAATCTAGGAGCAACGAGCTTGGTCACAAAGGCGAAACAACTTGTAAGTTATTGGTTTAATCAATATGTTGTTTTTTCAATTTTATATTCAAAATATTTACTATATTTGTTAATTTTGTAGTTTCGGCAAGATGGTGTCCAACCTTCTGCCCTCAGATTGATCGAAGTTGCACACACCAACAAGGACACCAATGAAATCCAAGATGGTGTAGCTCGGGAGATCGTGGACACCGTCTGGAAGATGGGTGAAGAGTTTCTTCTTAGTCAACCAATTATTGAAGGAACCCCCCCTCTCAACGAAGTCCCGATGGAGAAGATCAATGAATTCGTCTACGAGGTAAGTAAATTTGGAAATTTAAATCAATTTTTATTTTATTTCAAATATTTAATCAACTTTTCATTTCTCCAGTGTACTCCGAAGACCAAAGGTCGGGTTTTTGGTCTTCCGGACGATTCATCATCTTACTCGGCTACTTCACGCTATTTAGGAGATCCGAGCGCCAATCTTAGGGCAGAGATCGCACATAATCAAGTTGAGATGGCGGAGATGAGGGCAACGGTGCAACGCCTTGAAGAGTGTGAAGAAGAGCGAAGGGCGAAATATGAAGCTGATCAACAAGCGATGGTCCAACAGATGAACGAATTTTTTTCGCAATATCCACCACCACCACCTCCGCCGGCGGTTTAGTTTAATTTTTTGATTTAGAAAACTATTTTTATGTTTTTTTAATTTGAATTATAAAAATTTTCAATATTATTCTATTTTAATTTTCAATTCAATTTTAATTTTTAATTTTATTTTTAATTTTCAATTTTATTCAATTTAATTCATTTATTTAATTTTACAAATTAATATATAAAAAATAAAAATAAAAACATCGCATCCGTTGGAAATCCGTCGGTTTTTAAATCCATCGGAAATCCGTCGGTTTTTATATCCGTCAAAAATCCGTCGGTTTTGTGACCATCTGAAATCCGTCAGAAATCCGTCGTTTTACATACATCGGAAAACCGTCGGTTATCGTCAGTTTATATCCGTCGGAATTCCATCAGAAATCCGTTTGAAAATTTCCGACGGTAAACCGACGGAATGTCTTCCGACAGATTTTTGACGGAAATCCATATTCTTGAGTCCGTCGGAAATCCGTCGGAAATACCAACGAATTTCCGACGCGGTTTGCAATTCCGACGACATAGTTCAGACACGACAATCCGACAGATTTCAGACGGATTTTTGCTATTCCGACGGAATCCCGACGGATTATTCCGTCTGATCCCGCGTGTTTTCTTGTAGTGGCGGCTATAAAATACTGATGTTGGATATATTGATTCATCTACATATGTGTACATGTAATATTAATATATACTAGTACTAGATTAGTGTCTTACAAGAAAACACATTAATTGATTTTTCACGTTCGTTTTGCGGTTTATTTACAAAACATGCATACATAGTTTAACCCCGAAAACACGTTTCATTATAACCAATAGAAATGAATCACAAAGAATGTTTAATTTAAGTCACTTGAAAATAATACACTTCTAGATCTAGTGATTCAGTTCTATTGACTCGAATTTCAAGTGACTTTGATTGAGTGCATAAAGTTTTAAAATCTATTTTCAAGTGAATTTGATTGGGTGCATGAAGTTTTCACTGGATTTTTGGTGATTGCGACACATGCATATTAGACATGCACATGAGTATATTTAATAACCCACACCAAAAAAAAAATACTCGTAATAAATGAATGGGGGTTGCATGCATGAAGGGAGAGAGATTCAGCATGAGAAGGCAAGTAGAGAATTTCGAGAAGACATTAATGGAGATAAAGAGGACGAAAGGGTCGACTGTAAGAGAGTATATGGCAAAGTCATTGGGGAACAATGACTACATTAACAATTACTTGAAACCATCACTTTTCCTTACAAGCTCCATTTACGACCCTACTTCTTTCGCCGACCTTCTTCTCTCCAACTTCACCACTCATCTACTTGTAAGTTGGTCTCTCTATTTTTTTTTTCTTTTTCTTTTTCAAATCAAATTCTTTTTTCTTTTTTCAAATCATTTAAGCACTAATGGTACACCAAATCCTAAACTAAACACCGTTTTTGGTGTAAAATTCTCTCCAACCCAACACTATTTTCAACACCAAAATGGTGTAAAACTCATTTTTTACTTTTTTTTTAATTTATAAAATGATCATTCAACTTTTAACTTATTTTGAAATTTGATTATTATTAAGATTAAAATAATTTCTTAGATATCTAAATTACAAAATAAATAAATTATATATACTTTCAAAGATTTTTATTATTTAAATAATACTTTATGTTATTGATATTTAACATTTAAATTGCAATATAACATAAAATTAAATAGTACCATAAATTGATAATAGATTAAAAAAAAAAAAAAAAAAAAACAAAAAAAAAAAAAAAAAAAAAAAAAAAAAAAAAAAAATTAAAAAAAAATTTTTAATATTTTAATATTTTTTAATTTTTTTTTAAATTTATAAAAAGGAAATTTGGTTTTTTTTTTTTTTTTTTTTTTTTTTTTGTTTTTTTTTTTTTTTTTTTTTTTTTTAATTTTTTAAATTTTAAATTTAAATTTTTTTTTTTTTTTTTTTTTAAATTTTTAAAAAAAAAATTTTTTTTTTTTTTTTGGGGATGAAGAGAGGCGGTTTATTTTTTTTTTTCCTTCTTTTTTTTTGAGGAAAGGAAGACAAATTTTGAGATGCTTAAGTAGGAGAATCATGGTTAGAATTTTCACTAGGAGAATCATGGTTAGAATCATGGAGAATCCTACTTAAGCATCTCAAAATTTGTCTTCCTTTCCTCAAACCATAGATGGTGATGATATGATTATCGGCGCGTCTCCTTCTCAACGACCAAGTGGGGTAAAATGTTTTGTGTCAAGACGTGACCTCCATACAAGATCCAACTGTTCGTGCATATGTTCATTCTGAACAACTATGGATTATACGAAAAAAGTCCGGACAACAACAAGTTAAAGAAGATCCGTCTCCATATGGTTCATTTGGACGATATTTTGAAGATCTTAGTGGATCCGGAAGCGATTTACCAAAGTATTAAATTATTTCACTATATTTGGTGATGTTTATTTTAATTATTTGATGTTGTTTATCTTCAATTTTGGTACTTTATGTATTTTCAAATTTATTATCAATTTATGGTAGTAGATTAATATCAATTTTATGTTATATTGCAATTTAAATTTTAAATATCTATAACATAAAGTATTATTTAAATAATAAAAAATTTAAAAGTATATATAATTTATTTACTTTGTAATTCAGATATCTAAGAAATTGTTTTAATCTTAATAATAATCAATTTCAAAATAAATTAAAAGTTGAAAGATTTTCTTATAAATAAAAAAAGTTCAACACCAGAATGGTGTAAAAAATGAGTTTAACACCATTTTGATGTTGAAAATGGTGTTGGGTTGGAGAGGGTTTTACACAAAAAATGGTGTTTGGTGTACCATTAAAGATGCCCTAATGGTTCAATACGATTGGTGTGACCGGTCCAAAAGAGGCGGTGAGATTGTTTTAAACGGTCATAGTAAATGCAGTACAAATGAGAAAAATGTGTGGTCAAAGTCTCAAAGATAGCGGTTTGAAAATGTTTTCGATTTTAGTAACCTTTTCCCGGTTTGAATGATAAAAACATAAGATAAAATTGATATTTGGTAAAGTCTGGAGCAATGATATCACTGAATGAATTACTTTCACTTGATTTCAAAATTTTGGACATCATTGGCTGCCATATAATTAGTTGCTATTTGGTTATTGGAAAATTATCATTCAATTTAAAAACCAAGAGATGCGTCAATTCTATCCATATATATATATTGAGAAAAGAGAAAGAGAACTAAATTTATGTAGTGATAGTATATACTGCATGGCTGCATGCACTTCCGTTTGGTTAGTCCACTAGAATACAAATCCTAAAAAACGTAAATTTAATTGCAATGTTATAATAATATTCGAGTTTTTTTTTAGGAATTGTACGGAAAGGGGTTTAGAAAATTCGTATTAGCCGGTGTGGGTCCATTGGGTTGCATACCAGACCAACTAGCCGCCTGAGTGGCTCTGCCGGGTGAATGTGTGGCCGCGGTTAATGAGATGGCTGAGCTTTTCAACGACTGCCTCAAGTCGCTGGTGGATCGTCTCAATTCCGATAACAAAACCACCGGAGAAGGCATTTTTGTATATGGCAATACCTATGGAGCCACCGTGGATATCCTCACCAACCCATTTTCTTACGGTAAAGTATCTAATTTTATTCTTCCAAATCAAAACGTGTTTATGATTTTTCTTGTTTTTTTGCTATAACCCTAGCAGCTGATCCGGTCGGCCCCGGGGATCGCAAGGTGGACTGGCCCGACTGAGCTATTTTAGGCCCGTCGGGGTTTCACCACCCTGGCCTGATCCGGGTTTGAAATGCCTTCCGACTAATGCTTGGGGGTAGCCAGATCGCTTGTTACTGGACTACCAGGTAAACTACTTGAGTCCGGATGGTGGTAGCCACCCGACCCCAAGCCCAGACTTCCCGAGAAAATTGTGAAATAGTTCCCGCAGGGGGATCAAACCCGGATGGTGGTAGCCACCCGGGCCCGTCCTTTACCATTGGGCCACAATCAACTCGGGCATGATTTTTCTTGTTTGTGTGTGGTGAAGCTAGTCCGGTTTTCGTTTTGGCTTTTTGGTTTACAAAACATTGAACCGAAAAGGTGGTTTTTATAAATTCGGTTGGTTACAATTTTTGTTTTTGTTTTTGTATAGATTATATTTTTAGTAACTGAATTTTAATTCGAAAGAGTTTTCAATTAACTTTTGCTGGGGAAAAAAATTAAGTTCTAACTATTACTTGTTTTAGCCAAATTTTTTGCTTGGTTACGGTTTATGCGAATTTTAAAAGAATTTGGCGTTTATATCTTCCATTACACTTTTTGATCAAATTTTTCGTTTTAGATTAGTTCAAATCAGTTAAACTCGATTAGGAAATTTCAAAATATAAAAGTTAAATTTGTTTGTTTTGTTTTCTTTAGGGTTCGAAGTGACGGATAGAGGTTCTTGTGGAGTAGGGAGAAACCGGGGAGAAATATTACATGTTTGCCACTAGCAATACCATGTTCATTCAGAGACCGACATGTGTTCTGGGATGCATTTCATCCAACACAAGCTTTTAACCTCATAATTGCTCTCAGAGCCTTTCATGGTTCTAAATCCGATTGTTACCCCATTAATCTTTACCAAATGGCTCATCTCTAATCTCAACAAATCCTTTTCACTTTGTTTTTCTTTTATGTCACTTTCCGATTGGTTGGTAATGCATATTTCTTCTCATTAATATCTTTTTTTTTTGGCTGATACATGTCTCTCGATCCATATGAAGTATTTGGTTATAATTTGAGTTTGGATTTTCTAATAACATTTCGAATTCAATAACACGAAAAAACAAAAGTTGAATTTTAAGTAGCCTTTAAAAGGCTAAATACAAAATTTAAAGGCTCAATTAGGAAATCAGAAAAGCCCAAATTAAAATATGAGAAGCCCAAAATGAGGATAGAGACTGACAAAAAAAATAACCTTGGGAATTCCCGACTTTGTACCGCTGGATCCGTCTCGTCACGCAGCAACCGGCAAATCATTTTTTTTCCGGCGCGATGGAAACAGAAGCAGGGCAGGTCCCAAATGCCACCAATTGGGAAAACGTAGTCCCAAATGCCACTTGTGATAAAAATAAAAAATTTGCCCTTTTTGATTTTTGATTTTTGATTTTTTTTTTTTTTTTTTTTTACAAACTTTGGTAAATTAATACCAAGTGTTAAGAAAACCGTTTTGATTAATCTTCAAATGGATCTTGGCCCAATGGGCCTTCAAGAGGATCCATAGTTTTGGATAATTGAATGATTTCTAGGATGCATTTCATCCAACACAAGCTTTTAACGTCATAATTGCTCTCAGAGCCTTTAATGGTTCTAAATCCGATTGTTACCCCATTAATCTTTACCAAATGTCTCATCTCTAATCTCAACAAATCCTTTTCACTTTGTTTTTCATTTATGTCACTTTCCGATTTGTTGGTAATGCATATTTCTTCTCATTATTATCTTTTTTTTTTGGCTGATACATGTCTCTCGATCCATATGAAGTATTTGTTTATAATTTGAGTTTGGATTTTCTAATAACATTTCGAATTCAATAACACGAAAAAACAAAAATTGAATTTTAAGTAGCCTTTAAAAGGCTAAATACAAAATTTAAAGGCTCAATTAGGAAATCAGAAAAGCCCAAATTAAAATATGAGAAGCCCAAAATGAGGATAGAGACTGACAAAAAAAATAACCTTGGGAATTCCCGACTTTGTACCGCTGGATCCGTCTCGTCACGCAGCAACCGGCAAATTATTTTTTTTCCGGCGCGATGGAAACAGAAGCAGGACAGGTCCCAAATGCCACCAATTGAGAAAACGTAGTACCAAATGCCACTTGTGATAAAAATAAAAAATTTGCCCTTTTTGATTTTTGTCACTTTCCGATTTGTTGGTAATGCATATTTCTTCTCATTATTATCTTTTTTTTTGGCTGATACATGTCTCTCGATCCATATGAAGTATTTGGTTATAATTTGAGTTTGGATTTTCTAATAACATTTCGAATTCAATTACACGAAAAAACAAAAATTGAATTTTAAGTAGCCTTTAAAAGGCTAAATACAAAATTTAAAGGCTCAATTAGGAAATCAGAAAAGCCCAAATTAAAATATGAGAATCCCAAAATGAGGATAGAGACTAACAAAAAAAATAACCTTGGGAATTCCCGACTTTGTACCGCTGGATCCGTCTCGTCACGCAGCAACCGGCAAATCATTTTTTTTTCCGGCGCGATGGAAACAGAAGCAGGGCAGGTCCCAAATGCCACCAATTGAGAAAACGTAGTCCCAAATGCCACTTGTGATAAAAATAAAAATTTTGCCCTTATTGATTTTTGATTTTTGAATTTTTTTTTTTTTTTTTTTTTACAAACTTTGGTAAATTAATACCAAGTGTTAAGAAAACCGTTTTGATTAATCTTCAAATGGATCTCTGCCCAATGGGCCTTCAAGAGGATCCATAGTTTTGGATAATTGAGTGATTTCTGGGATGCATTTCATCCAACACAAGCTTTTAACCTCATAATTGCTCTCAGAGCCTTTAATGGTTCTAAATCCGATTGTTACCCCATTAATCTTTACCAAATGTCTCATCTCTAATCTCAACAAATCCTTTTCACTTTGTTTTTCATTTATGTCACTTTCCGATT
Organism: Cardamine occulta; assembly: GCA_028015245.1. Classification (NCBI taxonomy): domain Eukaryota; kingdom Viridiplantae; phylum Streptophyta; class Magnoliopsida; order Brassicales; family Brassicaceae; genus Cardamine; species Cardamine occulta. The sequence goes on from CM051384.1 coordinate 2,438,736, forward strand.
TGTTGGTAATGCATATTTCTTCTCATTATTATCTTTTTTTTTTTGCTGATACATGTCTCTCGATCCATATGAAGTATTTGTTTATAATTTGAGTTTGGATTTTCTAATAACATTTCGAATTCAATAACACGAAAAAACAAAAATTGAATTTTAAGTAGCCTTTAAAAGGCTAAATACAAAATTTAAAGGCTCAATTAGGAAATCAGAAAACCCCAAATTAAAATATGAGAAGCCCAAAATGAGGATAGAGACTGACAAAAAAAATAAGCTTGGGAATTCTCGACTTTGTACCGCTGGATCCGTCTCGTCACGCAGCAACCGGCAAATCATTTTTTTTCCGGCGCGATGGAAACAGAAGCAGGGCAGGTCCCAAATGCCACTAATTGAGAAAACATAGTCCCAAATGCCACTTGTGATAAAAATAAAAAATTTGCCCTTTTTGATTTTTGACTTTTGATTTTTTTTTATTTTATTTTTTTACAAACTTTGGTAAATTAATACCAAGTGTTAAGAAAACCGTTTTGATTAATCTTCAAATGGATCTTGGCCCAATGGGCCTTCAAGAGGATCCATAGTTTTGGATAGTTGAGTGATTTCTGGGATGCATTTCATCCAACACAAGCTTTTAACCTCATAATTGCTCTCAGAGCCTTTAATGGTTCTAAATCCGATTGTTACCCCATTAATCTTTACCAAATGTCTCATCTCTAATCTCAACAAATCCTTTTCACTTTGTTTTTCTTTTATGTCACTTTCCGATTTGTTGGTAATGCATATTTCTTCTCATTATTATCTTTTTTTTTTGGCTGATACATGTCTCTCGATCCATATGAAGTATTTGGTTATAATTTGAGTTTAGATTTTCTAATAACATTTCGAATTCAATAACACGAAAAAAAAAAATTGAATTTTAAGTAGCCTTTAAAAGGCTAAATACAAAATTTAAAGGCTCAATTAGGAAATTAGAAAAGCCCAAATCAAAATATGAAAAGCCCAAAAGGAGGATAGAGACTGACAAAAAAATAAGCTTGGGAATTCCCGACTTTGTACCGCCGGATCCGTCTCGTCACGCAGCAACCGGCAAATCATTTTTTTTCCGGCGCGATGGAAACAGAAGGAGGGCAGGTCCCAAATGCCACCAATTGAGAAAACGTAGTCCCAAATGCCACTTGTGATAAAAATAAAAAATTTGCCCTTATTGATTTTTGATTTTTGATTGTTATTTTTTTTTTTTTTTTTTTTACTAATTTTGGTAAATTAATACCAGGTGTTAAGAAAACCGTTTTATTTAATCTTCAAATGGATCTCTGCCCAATGGGCCTTCAAGAGGATCCATAGTTTTGGATAATTGAGTGATTTCTAGGATGCATTTCATCCAACACAAGCTTTTAACCTCATAATTGCTCTCAGAGCCTTTAATGGTTCTAAATCCGATTGTTACCCCATTAATCTTTACCAAATGTCTCATCTCTAATCTCAACAAATCCTTTTCACTTTGTTTTTCATTTATGTCACTTTCCGATTTGTTGGTAATGCATATTTCTTCTCATTATTATCTTTTTTTTTTGGCTGATACATGTCTCTCGATCCATATGAAGTATTTGTTTATAATTTTAGTTTGGATTTTCTAATAACATTTCGAATTCAATAACACGAAAAAAAAAAAATTGAATTTTAAGTAGCCTTTAAAAGGCTAAATACAAAATTTAAAGGCTCAATTAGGAAATCAGAAAACCCCAAACTAAAATATGAGAAGCCCAAAATGAGGATAGAGACTGACAAAAAAAATAAGCTTGGGAATTCTCAACTTTGTACCGCTGGATCCGTCTCGTCACGCAGCAACCGGCGAATCATTTTTTTTCCGGCGCGATGGAAACAGAAGGAGGGCAGGTCCCAAATGCCACCAATTGAGAAAACGTAGTCCCAAATGCCACTTGTGATAAAAATAAAAAATTTGCCCTTATTGATTTTTGATTTTTGATTGTTTTTTTTTTTTTTTTTTTAATAATTTTGTAAATTAATACCAGGTGTTAAGAAAACCGTTTTATTTAATCTTCAAATGGATCTCTGCCCAATGGGCCTTCAAGAGGATCCATAGTTTTGGATAATTGAGTGATTTCTAGGATGCATTTCATCCAACAAAAGCTTTTAACCTCATAATTGCTCTCAGAGCCTTTAATGGTTCTAAATCCGATTGTTACCCCATTAATCTTTACCAAATGTCTCATCTCTAATCTCAACAAATCCTTTTCACTTTGTTTTTCATTTATCTCACTTTCCGATTTGTTGGTAATGCATATTTCTTCTCATTATTATCTTTTTTTTTTGGCTGATACATGTCTCTCGATCCATATGAAGTATTTGTTTATAATTTGAGTTTGGATTTTCTAATAACATTTCGAATTCAATAACACGAAAAAACAAAAATTGAATTTTAAGTAGCCTTTAAAAGGCTAAATACAAAATTTAAAGGCTCAATTAGGAAATCTGAAAACCCCAAATTAAAATATGAGAAGCCCAAAATGAGGATAGAGACTGACAAAAAAAATAACCTTGTGAATTCCCGACTTTGTACCGCTGGATCCGTCTCGTCACGCAGCAACCGGCAAATTATTTTTTTTCCGGCCCGATGGAAAGAAGCAGGGCAGGTCCCAAATGCCACCAATTGAGAAAACGTAGTCCCAAATGCCACTTGTGATAAAAAAACAAAATTGCCCTTTTTGATTTTTGATTTTTTTTTTTTTTTTTTTTTACAAACTTTGTTAAATTATTCCCAAGTGTTAAAAAACCCGTTTTGATTAATCTTCAAATGGATCTTGGCCCAATGGGCCTTAAAGAGGATCCATAGTTTTGGATAATTGAATGATTTCTAGGATGCATTTCATCCAACACAAGCTTTTAACCTCATAATTGCTCTCAGAGCCTTTAATGGTTCTAAATCCGATTGTTACCCCATTACTCTTTACCAAATGTCTCATCTCTAATCTCAACAAATCCTTTTCACTTTGTTTTTCATTTATGTCACTTTCCGATTTGTTGGTAATGCATATTTCTTCTCATTATTATCTTTTTTTTTGCTCGATACATGTCTCTCGATCCATATGAAGTATTTGGTTATAATTTGAGTTTGGAATTTCTAATAACATTTCGAATTCAATAACACGAAAAAACAAAAATTGAATTTTAAGTAGCCTTTAAAAGGCTAAATACAAAATTTAAAGGCTCAATTAGGAAATCCGAAAAGCCCAAATTAAAATATGAGAAGCCGAAAATGAGGATAGAGACTAACAAAAAAAATAACCTTGGGAATTCCCAACTTTGTACCGCTGGATCCTTCTCGTCACGCAGCAACCGGCAAATCATTTTTTTTTCCGGCGCGATGGAAACAGAAGCAGGGCAGGTCCCAAATGCCACCAATTGAGAAAACGTAGTCCCAAATGCCACTTGTGATAAAAATAAAAAATTTGCCCTTTTTGATTTTTGATTTTTGATTTTTGATTTTTTTTTTTTTTTACAAACTTTGGTAAATTAATACCAAGTGTTAAGAAAACCGTTTTGATTAATCTTCAAATGGATCTTGGCCCAATGGGCCTTCAAGAGGATCCATAGTTTTGGATAATTGAGTGATTTCTGGGATGCATTTCATCCAACACAAGCTTTTAACCTCATAATTGCTCTCAGAGCCTTTAATGGTTCTAAATCCGATTGTTACCCCATTAATCTTTACCAAATGTCTCATCTCTAATCTCAACAAATCCTTTTCACTTTGTTTTTCATTTATGTCACTTTCCGATTTGTTGGTAATGCATATTTCTTCTCATTATTATATTTTTTTTGGTGGGTGATTGACATGTCTCTCGATCCATATGAAGTATTTGGTTATAATTTGAGTTTGGATTTTCTAATAACATTTCGAATTCAATTACACGAAAAAACAAAAATTGAATTTTAAGTAGCCTTTAAAAGGCTAAATACAAAATTTAAAGGCTCAATTAGGAAATCAGAAAAGCCCAAATTAAAATATGAGAAGCCGAAAATGAGGATAGAGACTAACAAAAAAAATAACCTTGGGAATTCCCAACTTTGTACCGCTGGATCCGTCTCGTCACGCAGCAACCGGCAAATCATTTTTTTTTCCGGTGCGATGGAAACAGAAGCAGGGCAGGTCCCAAATGCCACCAATTGAGAAAACGTAGTCCCAAATGCCACTTGTGATAAAAATAAAAAATTTGCCCTTTTTGATTTTTGATTTTTGATTTTTTTTTTTTTTTTTTTTTTTACAAACTTTGGTAAATTAATACCAAGTGTTAAGAAAACCGTTTTGATTAATCTTCAAATGGATCTTGGCCCAATGGGCCTTCAAGAGGATCCATAGTTTTGGATAATTGAGTGATTTCTGGGATGTATTTCATCCAACAAGACCTTTGAACCTCATAATTGCTCTCAGAGCCTTTAAGGGTTCTAAATCCGATCGTTACCCCGTTAATCCTTACCAAATGTCTCATCTCTAATCTCAACAAATCCTTTTCACTTTGTTTTTCATTTATGTCACTTTCCGATTTGTTGGTAATGCATATTTCTTCTCAGTATTATCTTTTTTTTTGGCTGATACATGTCTCTCGATCCATATGAAGTATTTGGTTATAATTTGAGTTTGGATTTTCTAATAACATTTCGAATTCAATAACACGAAAAAACAAAAATTGAATTTTAAGTAGCCTTTAAAAGGCTAAATACAAAATTTAAAGGCTCAATTAGGAAATCAGAAAAGCCCAAATAAAAATATGAGAAGCCCAAAATGAGGATAGAGACTGACAAAAAAAATAAGCTTGGGAATTCGCGACTTTGTACCGCCGGATCCGTCTCGTCACGCAGCAACCGGCAAATCATTTTTTTTTTCGGCGTGATGGAAACAGAAGGAGGGCACGTCCCAAATGCCACCAATTGAGAAAACGTAGTCCCAAATGCCACTTGTGATAAAAAAACAAAATTGCCCTTTTTGATTTTGATTTTTGATTTTTTATTTTTTTTTTTTTACTAATTTTGGTAAATTAATACCAGGTGTTAAGAAAACCGTTTTATTTAATCTTCAAATGGATCTCTGCCCAATGGGCCTTCAAGAGGATCCATAGTTTTGGATAATTGAGTGATTTCTAGGATGCATTTCATCCAACACAAGCTTTTAACCTCATAATTGCTCTCAGAGCCTTTAATGGTTCTAAATCCGATTGTTACCCCATTAATCTTTACCAAATGTCTCATCTCTAATCTCAACAAATCCTTTTCACTTTGTTTTTCATTTATGTCACTTTCCGATTTGTTGGTAATGCATATTTCTTCTCATTATTATCTTTTTTTTTTGGCTGATACATGTCTCTCGATCCATATGAAGTATTTGTTTATAATTTGAGTTTGGATTTTCTAATAACATTTCGAATTCAATAACACGAAAAAACAAAAATTGAATTTTAAGTAGCCTTTAAAAGGCTAAATACAAAATTTAAAGGCTCAATTAGGAAATCAGAAAACCCCAAATTAAAATATGAGAAGCCCAAAATGAGGATAGAGACTGACAAAAAAAATAAGCTTGGGAATTCTCAACTTTGTACCGCTGGATCCGTCTCGTCACGCAGCAACCGGCGAATCATTTTTTTTTTTGTTGCGATGGAAACAGAAGGAGGGCAGGTCCCAAATGCCACCAATTGAGAAAACGTAGTCCCAAATGCCACTTGTGATAAAAATAAAAAATTTGCCCTTATTGATTTTTGATTTTTGATTGTTTTTTTTTTTTTTTTTTTTAATAATTTTGGTAAATTAATACCAGGTGTTAAGAAAACCGTTTTATTTAATCTTCAAATGGATCTCTGCCCAATGGGCCTTCAAGAGGATCCATAGTTTTGGATAATTGAGTGATTTCTAGGATGCATTTCATCCAACAAAAGCTTTTAACCTCATAATTGCTCTCAGAGCCTTTAATGGTTCTAAATCCGATTGTTACCCCATTAATCTTTACCAAATGTCTCATCTCTAATCTCAACAAATCCTTTTCACTTTGTTTTTCATTTATCTCACTTTCCGATTTGTTGGTAATGCATATTTCTTCTCATTATTATCTTTTTTTTTTGGCTGATACATGTCTCTCGATCCATATGAAGTATTTGTTTATAATTTGAGTTTGGATTTTCTAATAACATTTCGAATTCAATAACACGAAAAAACAAAAATTGAATTTTAAGTAGCCTTTAAAAGGCTAAATACAAAATTTAAAGGCTCAATTAGGAAATCTGAAAACCCCAAATTAAAATATGAGAAGCCCAAAATGAGGATAGAGACTGACAAAAAAAATAACCTTGTGAATTCCCGACTTTGTACCGCTGGATCCGTCTCGTCACGCAGCAACCGGCAAATTATTTTTTTTCCGGCCCGATGGAAACAGAAGCAGGGCAGGTCCCAAATGCCACCAATTGAGAAAACGTAGTCCCAAATGCCACTTGTGATAAAAATAAAAAATTTGCCCTTTTTGATTTTTGATTTTTGATTTTTTTTTTTTTTTTTTTTTTTTACAAACTTTGGTAAATTAATACCAAGTGTTAAGAAAACCGTTTTGATTAATCTTCAAATGGATCTTGGCCCAATGGGCCTTAAAGAGGATCCATAGTTTTGGATAATTGAATGATTTCTAGGATGCATTTCATCCAACACAAGCTTTTAACCTCATAATTGCTCTCAGAGCCTTTAATGGTTCTAAATCCGATTGTTACCCCATTACTCTTTACCAAATGTCTCATCTCTAATCTCAACAAATCCTTTTCACTTTGTTTTTCATTTATGTCACTTTCCGATTTGTTGGTAATGCATATTTCTTCTCATTATTATCTTTTTTTTTTGCCTGATACATGTCTCTCGATCCATATGAAGTATTTGGTTATAATTTGAGTTTGGAATTTCTAATAACATTTCGAATTCAATAACACGAAAAAACAAAAATTGAATTTTAAGTAGCCTTTAAAAGGCTAAATACAAAATTTAAAGGAAATCCAAAAGCCCAAATTAAAATATGAGAAGCCGAAAATGAGGATAGAGACTAACAAAAAAAATAACCTTGGGAATTCCCAACTTTGTACCGCTGGATCCTTCTCGTCACGCAGCAACCGGCAAATCATTTTTTTTTTTTGGTTGCGATGGAAACAGAAGGAGGGCAGGTCCCAAATGCAATTCGATGAAAACGTAGTCCCAAATGCCACTTGTGATAAAAATAAAAAATTTGCCCTTTTGTTTTTGATTTTTTTTTTTTTTTTTTTTACAAACTTTGGTAAATTAATACCAAGTGTTAAGAAAACCGTTTTGATTAATCTTCAAATGGATCTTGGCCCAATGGGCCTTCAAGAGGATCCATAGTTTTGGATAATTGAGTGATTTCTGGGATGCATTTCATCCAACACAAGCTTTTAACCTCATAATTGCTCTCAGAGCCTTTAATGGTTCTAAATCCGATTGTTACCCCATTAATCTTTACCAAATGTCTCATCTCTAATCTCAACAAATCCTTTTCACTTTGTTTTTCATTTATGTCACTTTCCGATTTGTTGGTAATGCATATTTCTTCTCATTATTATATTTTTTTTTTGGCTGATACATGTCTCTCGATCCATATGAAGTATTTGGTTATAATTTGAGTTTGGATTTTCTAATAACATTTCGAATTCAATTACACGAAAAAACAAAAATTGAATTTTAAGTAGCCTTTAAAAGGCTAAATACAAAATTTAAAGGCTCAATTAGGAAATCAGAAAAGCCCAAATTAAAATATGAGAAGCCGAAAATGAGGATAGAGACTAACAAAAAAAATAACCTTGGGAATTCCCAACTTTGTACCGCTGGATCCGTCTCGTCACGCAGCAACCGGCAAATCATTTTTTTTTCCGGTGCGATGGAAACAGAAGCAGGGCAGGTCACCCAAATCCAATTGAGAAAACGTAGTCCCAAATGCCACTTGTGATAAAAATAAAGAATGAGCCCGTTGTGAATTTTGAGTTTGGATTTGTGATTTTTTTTTTTTTTTACAAACTTGGGTAGATTAATACCAAGTGTTAAGAGAACCGTTTTGGTTAATCTTCAAATGGATCTTGGCCCAATGGGCCTTCAAGAGGATCCATAGTTTTGGATAATTGAGTGATTTCTGGGATGCATTTCATCCAACCCAAGCTTTTAACCTCATAATTGCTCTCGAGCCTTTAATGGTTCTAAATCCGATTGTTACCCCATTAATCTTTACCAAATGTCTCATCTCTAATCTCAACAAATCCTTTTCACTTTGTTTTTTCATTTATGTCACTTTCCGATTTGTTGGTAATGCATATTTCTTCTCATTATTATCTTTTTTTTTGGCTGATACATGTCTCTCGATCCATATGAAGTATTTGGTTATAATTTGAGTTTGGATTTTCTAATAACATTTCGAATTCAATAACACGAAAAAACAAAAATTGAATTTTATGTAGCCTTTAAAAGGCTAAATACAAAATTTAAAGGCTCAATTAGGAAATCAGAAAAGCCCAAATTAAAATATGAGAAGCCCAAAATGAGGATAGAGACTGACAAAAAAATAACCTTGGGAATTCCCGACTTTGTACCGCTGGATCCGTCTCATCACGCAGCAACCGGCAAATCATTTTTTTTTCTGGCGCGATGGAAACAGAAGGAGGGCAGGTCCCAAATGCCACCAATTGAGAAAACGTAGTCCCAAATGCCACTTGTGATAAAAATAAAAAATTTGCCCTTTTTGATTTTTGATTTTTGATTTTTTTTTTTTTTTTTTTTTTTTTACAAACTTTGGTAAATTAATACCAAGTGTTAAGAAAACCGTTTTGATTAATCTTCAAATGGATCTTGGCCCAATGGGCCTTCAAGAGGATCCATAGTTTTGGATAATTGAGTGATTTCTGGGATGCATTTCATCCAACACAAGCTTTTAACCTCATAATTGCTCTCAGAGCCTTTAATGGTTCTAAATCCGATTGTTACCCCATTAATCTTTACCAAATGTCTCATCTCTAATCTCAACAAATCCTTTTCACTTTGTTTTTCATTTATGTCACTTTCCGATTTGTTGGTAATGCATATTTCTTCTCATTATTATCTTTTTTTTTGGCTGATACATGTCTCTCGATCCATATGAAGTATTTGGTTATAATTTGAGTTTGGATTTTCTAATAACATTTCGAATTCAATAACACGAAAAAACAAAAATTGAATTTTAAGTAGCCTTTAAAAAGCTAAATACAAAATTTAAAAGGCTCAATTAGGAAATCGGAAAAGCCCAAATTAAAATATAGAAGCCCAAAATGAGGATAGAGACTGACAAAAAAAATAACCTTGGGAATTCCGACTTTGTACCGCTGGATCCGTCTCAATCACGCAGCAACCGGCAAATCATTTTTTTTTCCGGCGATGGAAAAAAAGCGAGGGCAGGTCCCAAATGCCACCAATTGGGAAAACGTAGTCCCAAATGCCACTTGTGATAAAAATAAAAAATTTGCCCTTTTTGATTTTTGATTTTTGATTTTTGTTTTTTTTTTTTTTTTTTTTACAAACTTTGGTATATTAATACCAAGTGTTAAGAAAACCGTTTTGATTAATCTTCAAATGGATCTTGGCCCAATGGGCCTTCAAGAGGATCCATAGTTTTGGATAATTGAGTGATTTTTGGGATGCATTTCATCCAACACAAGCTTTTAACCTCATAATTGCTCTCAGAGCCTTTAATGGTTCTAAATCCGATTGTTACCCCATTAATCTTTACCAAATGTCTCATCTCTAATCTCAACAAATCCTTTTCACTTTGTTTTTCATTTATGTCACTTTCCGATTTGTTGGTAATGCATATTTCTTCTCATTATTATCTTTTTTTTTGGCTGATACATGTCTCTCGATCCATATGAAGTATTTGGTTATAATTTGAGTTTGGATTTTCTAATAACATTTCGAATTCAATAACACGAAAAAACAAAAATTGAATTTTATGTAGCCTTTAAAAGGCTAAATACAAAATTTAAAGGCTCAATTAGGAAATCAGAAAAGCCCAAATTAAAATATGAGAAGCCCAAAATGAGGATAGAAACAGACAAAAAAATAACCTTGGGAATTCCTGACTTTGTACCGCTGGATCCGTCTCGTCACGCAGCAACCGGCAAATCATTTTTTTTCCGGCGCGATGGAAACAGAAGCAGGGCAGGTCCCAAATGCCACCAATTGAGAAAACGTAGTCCCAAATGCCAGTTGTGATAAAAATAAAAAATTTGCCCTTTTTGATTTTTGATTTTTGATTTTTTTTTTTTTACAAACTTTGGTAAATTAATACCAAGTGTTAAGAAAACCGTTTTGATTATTCTTCAAATGGATCTTGGCCCAATGGGCCTTCAAGAGGATCCATAGTTTTGGATAATTGAGTGATTTCTGGGATGCATTTCATCCAACACAAGCTTTTAACCTCATAATTGCTCTCGAGGCCTTTAATGGTTCTAAATCCGATTGTTACCCCATTAATCTTTACCAAATGTCTCATCTCTAATCTCAACAAATCCTTTTCACTTTGTTTTTCATTTATGTCACTTTCCGATTTGTTGGTAATGCATATTTCTTCTCATTATTATCTTTTTTTTTTTGCTGATACATGTCTCTCGATCCATATGAAGTATTTGGTTATAATTTGAGTTTGGATTTTCTAATAACATTTCGAATTCAATAACACGAAAAAACAAAAATTGAATTTTATGTAGCCTTTAAAAGGCTAAATACAAAATTAAAAGGCTCAATTAGGAAATCAGAAAAGCCCAAATTAATATATGAGAAGCCCAAAATGAGGATAGAGACTGACAAAAAAATAACCTTGGGAATTCCCGACTTTGTACCGCTGGATCCGTCTCGTCACGCAGCAACCGGCAAATCATTTTTTTTCCGGCGCGATAGAAAAAGAAGCAGGGCAGGTCCCAAATGCCACCAATTGGGAAAATGTAGTCCCAAATGCCACTTGTGATAAAAATAAAAAATTTGCCCTTTTTGATTTTTGATTTTTGATTTTTTTTTTTTTTTTTTTTTTTTTTACAAACTTTGGTAAATTAATACCAAGTGTTAAGAAAACCGTTTTGATTAATCTTCAAATGGATCTTGGCCCAATGGGCCTTCAAGAGGATCCATAGTTTTGGATAATTGAGTGATTTCTGGGATGCATTTCATCCAACACAAGCTTTTAACCTCATAATTGCTCTCAGAGCCTTTAATGGTTCTAAATCCGATTGTTACCCCATTAATCTTTACCAAATGTCTCATCTCTAATCTCAACAAATCCTTTTCACTTTGTTTTTCATTAATGTCACTTTCCGATTTGTTGGTAATGCATATTTCTTCTCATTATTATCTTTTTTTTTGGCTGATACATGTCTCTCGATCCATATGAAGTATTTGGTTATAATTTGAGTTTGGATTTTCTAATAACATTTCGAATTCAATAACACGAAAAAACAAAAATTGAATTTTATGTAGCCTTTAAAAGGCTAAATACAAAATTTAAAGGCTCAATTAGGAAATCAGAAAAGCCCAAATTAAAATATGAGAAGCCCAAAATGAGGATAGAGACTGACAAAAAAATAACCTTGGGAATTCCCAACTTTGTACCGCTGGATCCGTCTCGTCACGCAGCAACCGGCAAATCATTTTTTTTTCTGGCGCGATGGAAACAGAAGCAGGGCAGGTCCCAAATGCCACCAATTGAGAAAATGTAGTCCCAAATGCCACTTGTGATAAAAATAAAAAATTTGCCCTTTTTGATTTTTGATTTTTGATTTTTTTTTTTTTTTTTTTTTTTTACAAGCTTTGGTAAATTAATACCAAGTGTTAAGAAAACCGTTTTGATTAATCTTCAAATGGATCTTGGCCCAATGGGCCTTCAAGAGGATCCATAGTTTTGGATAATTGAGTGATTTCTGGGATGCATTTCATCCAACACAAGCTTTTAACCTCATAATTGCTCTCAAAGCCTTTAATGGTTCTAAATCCGATTGTTACCCCATTAATCTTTACCAAATGTCTCATCTCTAATCTCAACAAATCCTTTTCACTTTGTTTTTCATTTATGTCACTTTCCAATTTGTTGGTAATGCATATTTCTTCTCATTATTATCTTTTTTTTTGGCTGATACATGTCTCTCGATCCATATGAAGTATTTGGTTATAATTTGAGTTTGGATTTTCTAATAACATTTCGAATTCAATAACACGAAAAAACAAAAATTGAATTTTATGTAGCCTTTAAAAGGCTAAATACAAAATTAAAAGGCTCAATTAGGAAATCAGAAAAGCCCAAATTAAAATATGAGAAGCCCAAAATGAGGATAGAGACTGACAAAAAAATAACCTTGGGAATTCCCGACTTTGTACCGCCGGATCCGTCTCGTCACGCAGCAACCGGCGAATCATTTTTTTTCCGGCGCGATGGAAACAGAAGGAGAGCAGGTCCCAAATGCCACCAATTGAGAAAACGTAGTCCCAAATGCCACTTGTGATAAAAATAAAAAATTTGCCCTTTTTGATTTTTGATTTTTGATTGTTTTTTTTTTTTTTTCTTTTTACTAATTTTGGTAAATTAATACCAGGTGTTAAGAAAACCGTTTTATTTAATCTTCAAATGGATCTTGGCCCAATGGGCCTTCAAGAGGATCCATAGTTTTGGATAATTGAATGATATCTAGGATGCATTTCATCCAACACAAGCTTTTAACATCATAATTGCTCTCAGAGCCTTTAATGGTTCTAAATCCGATTGTTACCCCATTAATCTTTACCAAATGTCTCATCTCTAATCTCAACAAATCCTTTTCACTTTGTTTTTCATTTATGTCACTTTCCGATTTGTTGGTAATGCATATTTCTTCTCATTATTATCTTTTTTTTTTGGCTGATACATGTCTCTCGATCCATATGAAGTATTTGGTTATAATTTGAGTTTGGATTTTCTAATAACATTTCGAATTCAATAACACGAAAAAAACAAAAATTGAATTTTAAGTAGCCTTTAAAAGGCTAAATATAGAATTTAAAGGCTCAATTAGGAAATCAGAAAAGCCCAAATTAAAATATGAGAAGCCCAAAATGAGGATAGAGACTGACAAAAAAAATAAGCTTGGGAATTCCCGACTTTGTACCGCTGGATCCGTCTCGATCACGCAGCAACCGGCAAATCATTTTTTCGGTAGCGATGGAAACAGAAGCAGGGCAGGTCCCAAATGCCACTAATTGAAAACGTAGTCCCAAATGCCAGTTGTGATAAAAATGACAAATTTCCCTTTTGATTTTTGATTTTTGATTTTTTTTTTTTTTTACAAACTTTGGTAAATTAATACCAAGTGTTAAGAAAACCGTTTTGATTAATCTTCAAATGGATCTTGGCCCAATGGGCCTTCAAGAGGATCCATAGTTTTGGATAATTGAGTGATTTCTGGGATGCATTTCATCCAACACAAGCTTTTAACCTCATAATTGCTCTCAAAGCCTTTAATGGTTCTAAATCCGATTGTTACCCCATTAATCTTTACCAAATGTCTCATCTCTAATCTCAACAAATCCTTTTCACTTTGTTTTTCATTTATGTCACTTTCCAATTTGTTGGTAATGCATATTTCTTCTCATTATTATCTTTTTTTTTGGCTGATACATGTCTCTCGATCCATATGAAGTATTTGGTTATAATTTGAGTTTGGATTTTCTAATAACATTTGAATTCAATAACACGAAAAAACAAAAATTGAATTTTATGTAGCCTTTAAAAGGCTAAATACAAAATTAAAAAGGCTCGATTAGGAAATCGGAAAAGCCCAAATTAAAATATGAGAAGCCCAAAATGAGGATAGAGACTGACAAAAAAAATAACCTTGGAATTCCGACTTTGTACCGCGGATCCGTCTCAAATCACGCAGCAACCGGCCGAATCATTTTTTTTCCGGCGCGATGGAAACAGAAGGAGAGCAGGTCCCAAATGCCACCAATTGAGAAAACGTAGTCCCAAATGCCACTTGTGATAAAAATAAAAAATTTGCCCTTTTTGATTTTTGATTTTTGATTGTTTTTTTTTTTTTTTCTTTTTACTAATTTTGGTAAATTAATACCAGGTGTTAAGAAAACCGTTTTATTTAATCTTCAAATGGATCTTGGCCCAATGGGCCTTCAAGAGGATCCATAGTTTTGGATAATTGAATGAAATCTAGGATGCATTTCATCCAACACAAGCTTTTAACCTCATAATTGCTCTCAGAGCCTTTAATGGTTCTAAATCCGATTGTTACCCCATTAATCTTTACCAAATGTCTCATCTCTAATCTCAACAAATCCTTTTCACTTTGTTTTTCATTTATGTCACTTTCCGATTTGTTGGTAATGCATATTTCTTCTCATTATTATCTTTTTTTTTTGGCTGATACATGTCTCTCGATCCATATGAAGTATTTGGTTATAATTTGAGTTTGGATTTTCTAATAACATTTCGAATTCAATAACACGAAAAAAACAAAAATTGAATTTTAAGTAGCCTTTAAAAGGCTAAATATAGAATTTAAAGGCTCAATTAGGAAATCAGAAAAGCCCAAATTAAAATATGAGAAGCCCAAAATGAGGATAGAGACTGACAAAAAAAATAAGCTTGGGAATTCCCGACTTTGTACCGCTGGATCCGTCTCGTCACGCAGCAACCGGCAAATCATTTTTTTCCGGCGCGATGGAAACAGAAGCAGGGCAGGTCCCAAATGCCACTAATTGAGAAAACGTAGTCCCAAATGCCAGTTGTGATAAAAATAAAAAATTTGCCCTTTTTGATTTTTGATTTTTGATTTTTTTTTTTTTTTTTTTTTACAAACTTTGGTAAATTAATACCAAGTGTTAAGAAAACCGTTTTGATTAATCTTCAAATGGATCTTGGCCCAATGGGCCTTCAAGAGGATCCATAGTTTTGGATAATTGAGTGATTTCTGGGATGCATTTCATCCAACACAAGCTTTTAACCTCATAATTGCTCTCAGAGCCTTTAATGGTTCTAAATCCGATTGTTACCCCATTAATCTTTACCAAATGTCTCATCTCTAATCTCAACAAATCCTTTTCATTTGTCTTTCTTTTATGTCACTTTCCGATTTGTTGGTAATGCATATTTCTTCTCATTATTATCTTTTTTTTTTGGCTGATACATGTCTCTCGATTCATATGAAGTATTTGGTTATAATTTGAGTTTAGATTTTCTAATAACATTTCTAATTCAATAACACGAAAAAAAAAAATTGAATTTTATGTAGCCTTTAAAAGGCTAAATACAAAATTTAAAGGCTCAATTAGGAAATTAGAAAAGCCCAAATCAAAATATGAAAAGACCAAAAGGAGGATAGAGACTGACAAAAAAATAAGCTTGGGAATTCCCGACTTTGTACCGCTGGATCCGTCTCGTCACGCAGCAACCGGCAAATCATTTTTTTCCGGCGCGATGGAAACAGAAGCAGGGCAGGTCCCAAATGCCACTAATTGAGAAAACGTAGTCCCAAATGCCAGTTGTGATAAAAATAAAAAATTTGCCCTTTTTGATTTTTGATTTTTGATTTTTTTTTTTTATTTTTTTTTTACAAACATTGGTAAATTAATACCAAGTGTTAAGAAAACCGTTTTGATTAATCTTCAAATGGATCTTGGCCCAATGGGCCTTCAAGAGGATCCATAGTTTTGGATAATTGAGTGATTTCTGGGATGCATTTCATCCAACACAAGCTTTTAACCTCATAATTGCTCTCGAGGCCTTTAATGGTTCTAAATCCGATTGTTACCCCATTAATCTTTACCAAATGTCTCATCTCTAATCTCAACAAATCCTTTTCACTTTGTTTTTCATTTATGTCACTTTCTGATTTGTTGGTAATGCATATTTCTTCTCATTATTATCTGTTTTTTTTGGCTGATACATGTCTCTCGATCCATATGAAGTATTTGTTTATAATTTGAGTTTGGATTTTCTAATAACATTTCGAATTCAATAACACGAAAAAACAAAAATTGAATTTTAAGTAGCCTTTAAAAGGCTAAATACAAAATTTAAAGGCTCAATTAAGAAATAAGAAAAGCCCAAATTAAAATATGAGAAGCCTAAAATGAGGATAGAGACTGACAAAAAAAATAACCTTGTGAATTCCCGACTTTGTACCGCTGGATCCGTCTCGTCACGCAGCAACCGGCAAATTATTTTTTTTCCGGCGCGATGGAAACAGAAGCAGGGCAGGTCCCAAATGCCACCAATTGAGAAAACATAGTCCCAAATGCCACTTGTGATAAAAATAAAAAATTTGCCCTTTTTGATTTTTGATTTTTGATTTTTTTTTTTTTTTTTTTTTTTACAAACTTTGGTAAATTAATACCAAGTGTTAAGAAAACCGTTTTGATTAATCTTTAAATGGATCTTGGCCCAATGGGCCTTAAAGAGGATCCATAGTTTTGGATAATTGAATGATTTCTAGGATGCATTTCATCCAACACAAGCTTTTAACCTCATAATTGCTCTCAGAGCCTTTAATGGTTCTAAATCCGATTGTTACCCCATTACTCTTTACCAAATGTCTCATCTCTAATCTCAACAAATCCTTTTCACTTTGTTTTTCATTTATGTCACTTTCCGATTTGTTGGTAATGCATATTTCTTTTCATTATTATCTTTTTTTTTTGGCTGATACATGTCTCTCGATCCATATGAAGTATTTGGTTATAATTTGAGTTTGGATTTTCTAATAACATTTCGAATTCAATAACACGAAAAAACAAAAATTGAATTTTAAGTAGCCTTTAAAAGGCTAAATACAAAATTTAAAGGCTCAATTAGGAAATCAGAAAAGCCCAAATTAAAATATGAGAAGCCGAAAATGAGGATAGAGACTAACAAAAAAAATAACCTTGGGAATTCCCAACTTTGTACCGCTGGATCCGTCTCGTCACGCAGCAACCGGCAAATCATTTTTTTTCCGGCGCGATGGAAACAGAAGCAGGGCAGGTCCCAAATGCCACCAATTGAGAAAACGTAGTCCCAAATGCCACTTGTGATAAAAATAAAAAATTTGCCCTTTTTGATTTTTG
The DNA here is from genome assembly GCA_028015245.1 of Cardamine occulta. Classification (NCBI taxonomy): domain Eukaryota; kingdom Viridiplantae; phylum Streptophyta; class Magnoliopsida; order Brassicales; family Brassicaceae; genus Cardamine; species Cardamine occulta. Next base: position 2,455,884 of record CM051384.1, read on the forward strand.
ATTTTTGAGTTTTGTTTTTTTACAAACTTTGGTAAATTAATACCAAGTGTTAAGAAAACCGTTTTGATTAATCTTCAAATGGATCTTGGCCCAATGGGCCTTCAAGAGGATCCATAGTTTTGGATAATTGAGTGATTTCTGGGATGCATTTCATCCAACACAAGCTTTTAACCTCATAATTGCTCTCAGAGCCTTTAATGGTTCTAAATCCGATTGTTACCCCATTAATCTTTACCAAATGTCTCATCTCTAATCTCAACAAATCCTTTTCACTTTGTTTTTCATTTATGTCACTTTCCGATTTGTTGGTAATGCATATTTCTTCTCATTATTATCTTTTTTTTTGGCTGATACATGTCTCTCGATCCATATGAAGTATTTGGTTATAATTTGAGTTTGGATTTTCTAATAACATTTCGAATTCAATAACACGAAAAAACAAAAATTGAATTTTAAGTAGCCTTTAAAAGGCTAAATACAAACTTTAAAGGCTCAATTAGGAAATCAGAAAAGCCCAAATTAAAATATGAGAAGCCCAAAATGAGGATAGAGACTGACAAAAAAAATAACCTTGGGAATTCCCGACTTTGTACCGCTGGATCCGTCTCGTCACGCAGCAACCGGCAAATCATTTTTTTTCCGGTAGCGATGGAAACAGAAGCGGGGCAGGTCCCAAATTCCACCAATTGAAAGCGTAGTCCAAAATGCCACTTGTGATAAAATAAAAAATTTGCCCTTTTTGATTTTTGATTTTTGATTTTTTTTTTTTTTTTACAAACCTTGGTAAATTAATACCAAGTGTTAAGAAAACCGTTTTGATTAATCTTCAAATGGATCTTAGCCCAATGGGCCTTCAAGAGGATCCATAGTTTTGGAAATTTGAGTGATTTCTGGGATGCATTTCATCCAACACAAGCTTTTAACCTCATAATTGCTCTCAGAGCCTTTAATGGTTCTAAATCCGATTGTTACCCCATTAATCTTTACCAAATGTCTCATCTCTAATCTCAACAAATCCTTTTCACTTTGTTTTTCATTTATGTCACTTTCCGATTTGTTGGTAATGCATATTTCTTCTCATTATTATCTTTTTTTTTGGCTGATACATGTCTCTCGATCCATATGAAGTATTTGGTTATAATTTGAGTTTGGATTTTCTAATAACATTTCGAATTCAATAACACGAAAAAACAAAAATTGAATTTTAAGTAGCCTTTAAAAAGCTAAATACAAAATTTAAAGGCTCAATTAGGAAATCAGAAAAGCCCAAATTAAAATATGAGAAAAATGAGGATAGAGACCGAAAAAAAAATAACCTTGGAATTCCGACTTTGTACCGCTGGATCCGTCTCAAATCACGCAGCAACCGGCAAATCATTTTTTTTTCGTAGCGATGGAAACAGAAGCAGGGCAGGTCCCAAATTCCACCAATTGAAAGCGTAGTCCCAAATGCCACTTGTGATAAAAATAAAAATTTGCCCTTTTTGATTTTTTTTTTTTTTTTTTTTTTTTTTACAAACCTTGGTAAATTAATACCAAGTGTTAAGAAAACCGTTTTGATTAATCTTCAAATGGATCTTAGCCCAATGGGCCTTCAAGAGGATCCATAGTTTTGGAAATTTGAGTGATTTCTGGGATGCATTTCATCCAACACAAGCTTTTAACCTCATAATTGCTCTCAAAGCCTTTAATGGTTCTAAATCCGATTGTTACCCCATTAATCTTTACCAAATGTCTCATCTCTAATCTCAACAAATCCTTTTCACTTTGTTTTTCATTTATGTCACTTTCCAATTTGTTGGTAATGCATATTTCTTCTCATTATTATCTTTTTTTTTGGCTGATACATGTCTCTCGATCCATATGAAGTATTTGGTTATAATTTGAGTTTGGATTTTCTAATAACATTTCGAATTCAATAACACGAAAAAACAAAAATTGAATTTTATGTAGCCTTTAAAAGGCTAAATACAAAATTAAAAGGCTCGATTAGGAAATCGAAAAGCCCAAATTAAAATATGAGAAGCCCAAAATGAGGATAGAGACTGACAAAAAAATAAACCTGGGGAATTCCCGACTTTGTACCGCGGATCCGTCTCTCGTCACGCAGCAACCGGCGAATTTTTTTTCCGGCGCGATGGAAACAGAAGGAGAGCAGGTCCCAAATGCCACCAATTGAGAAAACGTAGTCCCAAATGCCACTTGTGATAAAAATAAAAAATTTGCCCTTTTTGATTTTTGATTTTTGATTGTTTTTTTTTTTTTTTCTTTTTACTAATTTTGGTAAATTAATACCAAGTGTTAAGAAAACCGTTTTGATTAATCTTTAAATGGATCTTGGCCCAATGGGCCTTAAAGAGGATCCATAGTTTTGGATAATTGAATGATTTCTAGGATGCATTTCATCCAACACAAGCTTTTAACCTCATAATTGCTCTCAGAGCCTTTAATGGTTCTAAATCCGATTGTTACCCCATTACTCTTTACCAAATGTCTCATCTCTAATCTCAACAAATCCTTTTCACTTTGTTTTTCATTTATGTCACTTTCCGATTTGTTGGTAATGCATATTTCTTTTCATTATTATCTTTTTTTTTTGGCTGATACATGTCTCTCGATCCATATGAAGTATTTGGTTATAATTTGAGTTTGGATTTTCTAATAACATTTCGAATTCAATAACACGAAAAAACAAAAATTGAATTTTAAGTAGCCTTTAAAAGGCTAAATACAAAATTAAAGGCTCGATTAGGAAATCAGAAAAGCCCAAATTAAAATATGAGAAGCGAAAATGAGGATAGAGACTAACAAAAAAAATAACCTTGGGAATTCCCAACTTTGTACCGCTGGATCCGTCTCAATCACGCAGCAACCGGCAAATCATTTTTTTCGGTAGCGATGGAAACGGAAGCAGGGGCAGGTCCCAAATGCCACCAATTGAAAGCGTAGTCCCAAATGCCACTTGTGATAAAAATAAAAAATTGCCCTTTTTGATTTTTGATTTTTGATTTTTTTTTTTTTTTATAAACTTTGGTAAATTAATACCAAGTGTTAAGAAAACCGTTTTGATTAATCTTCAAATGGATCTTGGCCCAATGGGCCTTCAAGAGATCCATAGTTTTGGATAATTGAGTGATTTACGGGATGCATTTCATCCAACACAAGCTTTTAACCTCATAATTGCTCTCAGAGCCTTTAATGGTTCTAAATCCGATTGTTACCCCATTAATCTTTACCAAATGTCTCATCTCTAATCTCAACAAATCCTTTTCACTTTGTTTTTTCATTTATGTCACTTTCCGATTTGTTGGTAATGCATATTTCTTCTCATTATTATCTTTTTTTTGGGCTGATACATGTCTCTCGATCCATATGAAGTATTTGGTTATAATTTGAGTTTGGATTTTCTAATAACATTTGAATTCAATAACACGAAAAAAACAAAAATTGAATTTTAAGTAGCCTTTAAAAGGCTAAATACAAACTTTAAAGGCTCGATTAGAAATCAGAAAAGCCCAAATTAAAATATGAGAAGCCCAAAATGAGGATAGAGACTGACAAAAAAAAACCTTAGGAATTCCGACTTTGTACCGCTGGATCCGTCTCAAATCACGCAGCAACCGGCAAATCATTTTTTTTTTTCGGTAGCGATGGAAACAGAAGGGGGCAGGTCCCAAATTCCACCAATTGAAAGCGTAGTCCAAAATGCCACTTGTGATAAAAATAAAAAATTTGCCCTTTTGATTTTTGATTTTTTTTTTTTTTTTTTTTTTTTTACAAACCTTGGTAAATTAATACCCAGTGTTAAGAAAACCGTTTTGATTAATCTTCAAATGGATCTTAGGCCACTGGGCCTTCAAGAGGATCCCTAGTTTTTGAAATTGAGTGATTTACGGGATGCATTTCATCAACACAAGCTTTTAACCTCATAATTGCTCTCAGAGCCTTTAATGGTTCTAAATCCGATTGTTACCCCATTAATCTTTACCAAATGTCTCATCTCTAATCTCAACAAATCCTTTTCACTTTGTTTTTCATTTATGTCACTTTCCGATTTGTTGGTAATGCATATTTCTTCTCATTATTATCTTTTTTTTTGGCTGATACATGTCTCTCGATCCATATGAAGTATTTGGTTATAATTTGAGTTTGGATTTTCTAATAACATTTCGAATTCAATAACACGAAAAAACAAAAATTGAATTTTAAGTAGCCTTTAAAAAGCTAAATACAAAATTTAAAGGCTCAATTAGGAAATCAGAAAAGCCCAAATTAAAATATGAGAAGCCCAAAATGAGGATAGAGACTGACAAAAAAAATAACCTTGGGAATTCCCGACTTTGTACCGCTGGATCCGTCTCGTCACGCAGCAACCGGCAAATCATTTTTTTTTCCGGCGCGATGGAAACAGAAGCAGGGCAGGTCCCAAATTCCACCAATTGAGAAAACGTAGTCCCAAATGCCACTTGTGATAAAAATAAAAAATTTGCCCTTTTTGATTTTTGATTTTTGATTTTTTTTTTTTTTTTTTTTTTTTTACAAACCTTGGTAAATTAATACCAAGTGTTAAGAAAACCGTTTTGATTAATCTTCAAATGGATCTTAGCCCAATGGGCCTTCAAGAGGATCCATAGTTTTGGAAATTTGAGTGATTTCTGGGATGCATTTCATCCAACACAAGCTTTTAACCTCATAATTGCTCTCAAAGCCTTTAATGGTTCTAAATCCGATTGTTACCCCATTAATCTTTACCAAATGTCTCATCTCTAATCTCAACAAATCCTTTTCACTTTGTTTTTCATTTATGTCACTTTCCAATTTGTTGGTAATGCATATTTCTTCTCATTATTATCTTTTTTTTGGCTGATACATGTCTCTCGATCCATATGAAGTATTTGGTTATAATTTGAGTTTGGATTTTCTAATAACATTTGAATTCAATAACACGAAAAAACAAAAATTGAATTTTATGTAGCCTTTAAAGGCTAAATACAAAATTAAAAGGCTCGATTAGGAAATCGAAAACACAATTAAAATATGAGAAGCCCAAAATGAGGATAGAGACTGACAAAAAAATAACCTTAGGAATTCCCGACTTTGTACCGCTCGGATCCGTCTCGATCACGCAGCAACGGCGAATCATTTTTTCGGTAGCGATGGAAACAGAAGGAAACAGGTCCCAAATGCCACCAATTGAGAAAACGTAGTCCCAAATGCCACTTGTGATAAAAATAAAAAATTTTCCCTTTTTGATATTTGATTTTTGATTGTTTTTTTTTTTTTTCTTTTTTCTAATTTTGGTAAATTAATACCAGGTGTTAAGAAAACCGTTTTATTTAATCTTCAAATGGATCTTGGCCCAATGGGCCTTCAAGAGGATCCATAGTTTTGGATAATTGAATGAAATCTAGGATGCATTTCATCCAACACAAGCTTTTAACCTCATAATTGCTCTCAGAGCCTTTAATGGTTCTAAATCCGATTGTTACCCCATTAATCTTTACCAAATGTCTCATCTCTAATCTCAACAAATCCTTTTCACTTTGTTTTTCATTTATGTCACTTTCCGATTTGTTGGTAATGCATATTTCTTCTCATTATTATCTTTTTTTTTTGGCTGATACATGTCTCTCGATCCATATGAAGTATTTGGTTATAATTTGAGTTTGGATTTTCTAATAACATTTCGAATTCAATAACACGAAAAAAACAAAAATTGAATTTTAAGTAGCCTTTAAAAGGCTAAATACAAAATTTAAAGGCTCAATTAGGAAATCAGAAAAGCCTAAATCAAAATATGAGAAACCCAAAATGAGGATAGAGACTGACAAAAAAATAAGCTTGGGAATTCCTGACTTTGTACCGCCGGATCCGTCTCGTCACGCAGCAACCGGCGAATCATTTTTTTTTCGGCGCGATGGAAACAGAAGCAGGGCAGGTCCCAAATGCCACCAATTGAGAAAACGTAGTCCCAAATGCCAGTTGTGATAAAAATAAAAAATTTGCCCTTTTTGATTTTTGATTTTTGATTTTTTTTTTTTTTTTTTTTTTTACAAACTTTGGTAAATTAATACCAAGTGTTAAGAAAACCGTTTTGATTAATCTTCAAATGGATCTTGGCCCAATGGGCCTTCAAGAGGATCCATAGTTTTGGATAATTGAGTGATTTCTGGGATGCATTTCATCCAACACAAGCTTTTAACCTCATAATTGCTCTCAGAGCCTTTAATGGTTCTAAATCCGATTGTTACCCCATTAATCTTTACCAAATGTCTCATCTCTAATCTCAACAAATCCTTTTCACTTTGTTTTTCATTTATGTCACTTTCCGATTTGTTGGTAATGCATATTTCTTCTCATTATTATCTTTTTTTTTGGCTGATACATGTCTCTCGATCCATATGAAGTATTTGGTTATAATTTGAGTTTGGATTTTCTAATAACATTTCGAATTCAATAACACGAAAAAAAAAAATTGAATTTTAAGTAGCCTTTAAAAGGCTAAATACAAAATTTAAAGGCTCAATTAGGAAATTAGAAAAGCCCAAATCAAAATATGAAAAGCCCAAAAGGAGGATAGAGACTGACAAAAAAAATAACCTTGGAATTCCCGACTTTGTACCGCTGGATCCGTCTCAAATCACGCAGCAACCGGCGAATCATTTTTTTCGTGCGATGGAAACAGAAGGAGGCAGGTCCCAAATGCCACCAATTGAAAGCGTAGTCCCAAATGCCACTTGTGATAAAAATAAAAATTTGCCCTTTTTGATTTTTGATTTTTGATTTTTTTTTTTTTTTTTTTTTACAAACTTTGGTAAATTAATTCCAAGTTTTAAGAAAACCGTTTTGATTAATTTTCAAATGGATCTTGGCCCAATGGGCCTTCAAGAGATCCATAGTTTTGGATAATTGAGTGAAATCTACGGGATGCATTTCATCCAACACAAGCTTTTAACCTCATAATTGCTCTCAGAGCCTTTAATGGTTCTAAATCCGATTGTTACCCCATTAATCTTTACCAAATGTCTCATCTCTAATCTCAACAAATCCTTTTCACTTTGTTTTTCATTTATGTCACTTTCCGATTTGTTGGTAATGCATATTTCTTCTCATTATTATCTTTTTTTTTTGGCTGATACATGTCTCTCGATCCATATGAAGTATTTGGTTATAATTTGAGTTTGGATTTTCTAATAACATTTCGAATTCAATAACACGAAAAAACAAAAATTGAATTTTATGTAGCCTTTAAAAGGCTAAATACAAAATTTAAAGGCTCAATTAGGAAATCGAAAAGCCCAAATTAAAATATGAGAAGCCCAAAATGAGGATAGAGACTGACAAAAAAAAATAAGCTTGGGAATTCCCGACTTTGTACGCTGGATCCGTCTCAATCACGCAGCAACCGGCAAATCATTTTTTTTGTAGGCGATGGAAACAAGCGAGGGCAGGTCCCAAATGCCACCAATTGAGAAAACGTAGTCCCAAATGCCACTTGTGATAAAAATGACAAATTTCCCTTTTTGATTTTTGATTTTTTTTTTTTTTTTTTTTTTTTACAAACTTTGGTAAATTAATACTAAGTGTTAAGAAAACCGTTTTGATTAATCTTCAAATGGATCTTGGCCCAATGGGCCTTCAAGAGGATCCATAGTTTTGGATAATTGAGTGATTTCTGGGATGCATTTCATCTAACACAAGCTTTTAACCTCATAATTGCTCTCAGAGCCTTTAATGATTCTAAATCCGATTGTTACCCCATTAATCTTTACCAAATGTCTCATCTCTAATCTCACCAAATCCTTTTCACTTTGTTTTTCTTTTATGTCACTTTCCGATTTGTTGGTAATGCATATTTCTTCTCATTATTATCTTTTTTTTTGGCTGATACATGTCTCTCGATCCATATGAAGTATTTGGTTATAATTTGAGTTTGGATTTTCTAATAACATTTCGAATTCAATAACACGAAAAAAAAAAATTGAATTTTAAGTAGCCTTTAAAAGGCTAAATACAAAATTAAAAAGGCTCGATTAGGAAATCAGAAAAGCCCAAATCAAAATATGAAAAGACCAAAAGGAGGATAGAGGCTGACAAAAAAACATATTAGGAATTCCCGACTTTGTACCCGCTGGATCCGTCTCGAATCACGCAGCAACCGGCAAATCATTTTTTCGGGGCGATGGAAACAGAAGGAGGGCAGGTCCCAAATGCCACTAATTGAAAGCGTAGTCCCAAATGCCACTTGTGATAAAAATAAAAATTTGCCCTTTTTGATTTTTGATTTTTTTTTTTTTTTTTTTTTTACAAACTTTGGTAAATTAATACCAAGTGTTAAGAAAACCGTTTTGATTAATCTTCAAATGGATCTTGGCCCAATGGGCCTTCAAGAGGATCCATAGTTTTGGATAATTGAGTGATTTCTGGGATGCATTTCATCCAACACAAGCTTTTAACCTCATAATTGCTCTCAGAGCCTTTAATGGTTCTAAATCCGATTGTTACCCCATTAATCTTTACCAAATGTCTCATCTCTAATCTCAACAAATCCTTTTCACTTTGTTTTTCATTTATGTCACTTTCCGATTTGTTGGTAATGCATATTTCTTCTCATTATTATCTGTTTTTTTTGGCTGATACATGTCTCTCGATCCATATAAGTATTTGTTTATAATTTGAGTTTGGATTTTCTAATAACATTTGAATTCAATAACACGAAAAAAACAAAAATTGAATTTTAAGTAGCCTTTAAAAAGGCTAAATACAAAATTTAAAAGGCTCGATTAGGAAATCGAAAAGCCCAAATTAAAATATGAGAAGCCCAAAATGAGGATAGAGACTGACAAAAAAAAATAAGCTTGTGAATTCCCGACTTTGTACCGCTGGATCCGTCTCAAATCACGCAACGGCAAATCATTTTTTTCGTAGCGATGGAAACAGAAGCAGGGCAGGTCCCAAATGCCACTAATTGAAAACGTAGTCCCAAATGCCAGTTGTGATAAAAATAAAAAATTGCCCCTTTTTGATTTTTGATTTTTTTTTTTTTTTTTTTTTTTTACAAACTTTGGTAAATTAATACCAAGTGTTAAGAAAACCGTTTTGATTAATCTTCAAATGGATCTTGGCCCAATGGGCCTTCAAGAGGATCCATAGTTTTGGATAATTGAGTGATTTCTGGGATGCATTTCATCCAACACAAGCTTTTAACCTCATAATTGCTCTCAGAGCCTTTAATGGTTCTAAATCCGATTGTTACCCCATTAATCTTTACCAAATGTCTCATCTCTAATCTCAACAAATCCTTTTCACTTTGTTTTTCATTTATGTCACTTTCCGATTTGTTGGTAATGCATATTTCTTCTCATTATTATCTTTTTTTTTGGCTGATACATGTCTCTCGATCCATATGAAGTATTTGGTTATAATTTGAGTTTGGATTTTCTAATAACATTTCGAATTCAATAACACGAAAAAACAAAAATTGAATTTTAAGTAGCCTTTAAAAAGCTAAATACAAAATTAAAAGGCTCGATTAGGAAATCAGAAAAGCCCAAATTAAAATATGAGAAGCCAAAATGAGGATAGAGACTAACAAAAAAATAACCTTAGGAATTCCGACTTTGTACCGCTGGATCCGTCTCGAATCACGCAGCAACGGCGAATCATTTTTTTCGTGCGATGGAAACAGAAGGGAGCAGGTCCCAAATGCCACCAATTGAAAGCGTAGTCCCCAAATGCCACTTGTGATAAAATAAAAATTGCCCTTTTTGATTTTTGATTTTTGATTTTTTTTTTTTTTTTTTTTTACTAATTTTGGTAAATTAATACCAAGTGTTAAGAAAACCGTTTTGTTTAATCTTGAAATGGATCTTGGCCCAATGGGCCTTCAAGAGATCCATAGTTTTGGATAATTGAGTGAAATCTAGGATGCATTTCATCAACACAAGCTTTTAACCTCATAATTGCTCTCAGAGCCTTTAATAGTTCTAAATCCGATTGTTACCCCATTAATCTTTACCAAATGTCTCATCTCTAATCTCAACAAATCCTTTTCACTTTGTTTTTTCATTTATGTCACTTTCCGATTTGTTGGTAATGCATATTTCTTCTCATTATTATCTTTTTTTTTTGGCTGATACATGTCTCTCGATCCATATGAAGTATTTGGTTTATAATTTGAGTTTGGATTTTCTAATAACATTTGAATTCAATAACCGAAAAAAACAAAAATTGAATTTTAAGTAGCCTTTAAAAGGCTAAATATAAATTTAAAAGGCTCGATTAGGAAATCGGAAAAGCCCAAATTAAAATATGAGAAGCCCAAAATGAGGATAGAGACTGACAAAAAAAATAAGCTTGGGAATTCCCGACTTTGTACCGCTGGATCCGTCTAAATCACGCAGCAACCGGCAAATCATTTTTTTTCGGTAGCGATGGAAACAAAGCAGGGCAGGTCCCAAATGCCACTAATTGAAGCGTAGTCCCAAATGCCACTTGTGATAAAAATAAAAATTTGCCCTTTTTGATTTTTGATTTTTTTTTTTTTTTTTACAAACTTTGGTAAATTAATACCAAGTGTTAAGAAAACCGTTTTGATTAATCTTCAAATGGATCTTGGCCCAATGGGCCTTCAAGAGGATCCATAGTTTTGGATAATTGAGTGATTTACGGGATGCATTTCATCCAACCTGAGCTTTTAACCTCATAATTGCTCTCAGAGCCTTTAATGGTTCTAAATCCGATTGTTACCCCATTAATCTTTACCAAATGTCTCATCTCTAATCTCAACAAATCCTTTTCACTTTGTTTTTCTTTTATGTCACTTTCGATTTGTTGGTAATGCATATTTCTTCTCATTATTATCTTTTTTTTTTGGCTGATACATGTCTCCTCGATCCATATGAAGTATTTGGTTATAATTTGAGTTTGGATTTTCTAATAACATTTTCTAATTCAATAACGAAAAAAAAAAAATTGAATTTTATGTAGCCTTTAAAAGGCTAAATACAAAATTTAAAAGGCTCGATTAGGAAATCAGAAAAGCCCAAATCAAAATAGAAAAGAAAAAGGAGGATGAAGAGACAAAAAAAATAAGCTTGGGAATTCCCGACTTTGTACCGCTGGATCCGTCCAAATCACGCAGCAACCCGGCAAATCATTTTTTTTTCGTAGCGATGGAAGCGAAGCAGGGCAGGTCCCAAATGCCACTAATTGAAAAGCGTAGTCCCAAATGCCACTCGTGATAAAAATAAAAAGTGTGCCCTTGTTGATTTTGGATTTTTGATTTTTTTTTTTTTTATAAACTTTGGTAAATTAATACCAAGTGTTAAGAAAACCGTTTTGATTAATCTTCAAATGGATCTTGGCCCAATGGGCCTTCAAGAGGATCCATAGTTTTGGATAATTGAGTGATTTCTGGGATGCATTTCATCCAACACAAGCTTTTAACCTCATAATTGCTCTCAGAGCCTTTAATGGTTCTAAATCCGATTGTTACCCCATTAATCTTTACCAAATGTCTCATCTCTAATCTCAACAAATCCTTTTCACTTTGTTTTTCATTTATGTCACTTTCTGATTTGTTGGTAATGCATATTTCTTCTCATTATTATCTGTTTTTTTTGGCTGATACATGTCTCTCGATCCATATGAAGTATTTGTTTATAATTTGAGTTTGGATTTTCTAATAACATTTCGAATTCAATAACACGAAAAAACAAAAATTGAATTTTAAGTAGCCTTTAAAAGGCTAAATACAAAATTTAAAAGGCTCGATTAGGAAATCGAAAAGCCCAAATTAAAATATGAGAAGCCCAAAATGAGGATAGAGACTGACAAAAAAAATAACCTTGTGAATTCCGACTTTGTACCGCTGGATCCGTCTCAAATCACGCAGCAACCGGCAAATCATTTTTTTTCGTAGCGATGGAAGCAGAAGCGGGCAGGTCCCAAATGCCACCAATTGAAAGCGTAGTCCCAAATGCCACTTGTGATAAAAATAAAAAATTTGCCCTTTTTGATTTTTGATTTTTGATTTTTTTTTTTTTTTACAAACTTTGGTAAATTAATACCAAGTGTTAAGAAAACCGTTTTGATTAATCTTTAAATGGATCTTGGCCCAATGGGCCTTCAAGAGATCCATAGTTTTGGATAATTGAGTGATTTCCGGGATGCATTTCATCCAACACAAGCTTTTAACCTCATAATTGCTCTCAGAGCCTTTAATGGTTCTAAATCCGATTGTTACCCCATTACTCTTTACCAAATGTCTCATCTCTAATCTCAACAAATCCTTTTCACTTTGTTTTTCTTTTATGTCCCTTTCCGTTTTGTGGGTATTGCATCTTTCTTCCCATTTTTATCTTTTTTTTTTTTGGCTGATACATGTCTCTCGATCCATATGAAGTATTTGGTTATAATTTGAGTTTGGATTTTCTAATAACATTTGAATTCAATAACCACGAAAAAAAAAATTGAATTTTAAGTAGCCTTTAAAAGGCTAAATACAAAATTTAAAAGGCTCGATTAGGAAATCAGAAAAGCCCAAATTAAAATATGAAGCGAGAAAATGAGGATAGAGACTAACAAAAAAAATAAGCTTGGGAATTCCCACTTTGTACCGCTGGATCCGTCTCGATCACTTGCAACGGCAAATCATTTTTTTCGGTAGCGATGGAAACAGAAGCAGGGCAGGTCCCAAATGCCACCAATTGAAAGCGTAGTCCCAAATGCCACTTGTGATAAAAATAAAAAATTTGCCCTTTTTGATTTGTGAGTTTTTGTTTTTTTTTTTTTTTTACAACCTTTTGTAGATTAAGTCCTGCTGTTAAGAGCACCGTTTTGATTAATCTTCAAATGGATCTTGGCCCAATGGGCCTTCAAGAGGATCCATAGTTTTGGATAATTGAGTGATTTCTGGGATGCATTTCATCCAACACAAGCTTTTAACCTCATAATTGCTCTCAGAGCCTTTAATGGTTCTAAATCCGATTGTTACCCCATTAATCTTTACCAAATGTCTCATCTCTAATCTCAACAAATCCTTTTCACTTTGTTTTTCATTTATGTCACTTTCCGATTTGTTGGTAATGCATATTTCTTCTCATTATTATCTTTTTTTTTTGGCTGATACATGTCTCTCGATCCATATGAAGTATTTGGTTATAATTTGAGTTTGGATTTTCTAATAACATTTCGAATTCAATAACACGAAAAAAACAAAAATTGAATTTTAAGTAGCCTTTAAAAGGCTAAATACAAACTTTAAAAGGCTCGATTAGGAAATCAGAAAAGCCCAAATTAAAATATGAGAAGCCCAAAATGAGGATAGAGGCTGACAAAAAAAAATAACCTTGGAATTCCCGACTTTGTACCGCTGGATCCGTCTCGATCACGCAGCAACGGCAAATCATTTTTTTTTTGGTAGCGATGGAAGCAGAAGCAGGGCAGGTCCCAAATTCCACCAATTGAAAGCGTAGTCCCAAATGCCACTTGTGATAAAAATAAAAAATTGCCCCTTTTTGATTTTTGATTTTTGATTTTTTTTTTTTTTTTACAAACCTTGGTAAGTTAATACCAAGTGTTAAGAAAACCGTTTTGATTAATCTTCAAATGGATCTTGGCCCAATGGGCCTTAAGAGGATCCATAGTTTTGGAGAATTGAGTGATTTACGGGATGCATTTCATCAACCTGAGCTTTTAACCTCATAATTGCTCTCGGGCCTTTAATGGTTCTAAATCCGATTGTTACCCCATTAATCTTTACCAAATGTCTCATCTCTAATCTCAACAAATCCTTTTCACTTTGTTTTTCATTTATGTCACTTTCCGATTTGTTGGTAATGCATATTTCTTCTCATTATTATCTTTTTTTTTGGCTGATACATGTCTCCTCGATCCATATGAAGTATTTGGTTATAATTTGAGTTTGGATTTTCTAATAACATTTGAATTCAATAACACGAAAAAACAAAAATTGAATTTTAAGTAGCCTTTAAAAGCTAAATACAAAATTTAAAAGGCTCGATTAGGAAATCGAAAAGCCCAAATTAAAAATAAGAAGCCCAAAATGAGGATAGAGGCTGACAAAAAAAATAACCTTAGGGAATTCCCGACTTTGTACCGCTGGATCCGTCTCAATCACGCAGGCAACCGGCAAATCATTTTTTTTTGGTAGCGATGGAAGCAGAAGCCAGGGCAGGTCCCAAATGCCGCCAATTGAAAGCGTAGTCCCAAATGCCACTTGTGATAAAAATAAAAAATTGCCCTTTTTGATTTTTGATTTTTGATTTTTTTTTTTTTTTACAAACTTTGGTTAATTAATACCAAGTGGTAAGAAAACCGTTTTGATTAATCTTCAAATGGATCTTGGCCCAATGGGCCTTGAAGAGATCCATAGTTTTGGATAATTGAATGATTTCTAGGATGCATTTCATCCAACACAAGCTTTTAACCTCATAATTGCTCTCAGAGGCCTTTAATGGTTCTAAATCTGATTGTTACCCCATTAATCTTTACCAAATGTCTCATCTCTAATCTCAACAAATCCTTTTCACTTTGTTTTTTCATTTATGTCACTTTCGATTTGTTGGTAATGCATATTTCTTCTCATTATTATCTTTTTTTTTTTTGGCTGATACATGTCTCTCGATCCATATGAAGTATTTGGTTATAATTTGAGTTTGGATTTTCTAATAACATTTGAATTCAATAACACGAAAAAAACAAAATTGAATTTTAAGTAGCCTTTAAAAGGCTAAATACAAAATTAAAAGGCTCGATTAGGAAATCGAAAAGCCCAAATTAAAATATGAAAGCCCAAAATGAGGATAGAGACTGACAAAAAAAATAAGCTTAGGAATTCCCGACTTTGTACCGCTGGATCCGTCTCGATCACTGCACAACCGGCAAATCATTTTTTTCGGTGCGATGGAAACAGCGAGGGCAGGTCCCAAATGCCACTAATTGAAAGCGTAGTCCCAAATGCCAGTTGTGATAAAAATAAAAAATTGCCCTTTTGATTTTTGATTTTTGATTTTTTTTTTTTTTTTTACAAACTTTGGTAAATTAATACCAAGTGTTAAGAAAACCGTTTTGATTAATCTTCAAATGGATCTTGGCCCAATGGGCCTTCAAGAGGATCCATAGTTTTGGATAATTGAGTGATTTCTGGGATGCATTTCATCCAACACAAGCTTTTAACCTCATAATTGCTCTCAGAGCCTTTAATGGTTCTAAATCCGATTGTTACCCCATTAATCTTTACCAAATGTCTCATCTCTAATCTCAACAAATCCTTTTCACTATGTTTTTCTTTTATGTCACTTTCCGATTTGTTGGTAATGCATATTTCTTCTCATTATTATCTTTTTCTTTTTTGCTGATACATGTCTCTCGATCCATATGAAGTATTTGGTTATAATTTGAGTTTAGATTTTCTAATAACATTTCGAATTCAATAACACGAAAAAAAAAAATTGAATTTTAAGTAGCCTTTAAAAGGCTAAATACAAAATTTAAAAGGCTCGATTAGGAAATTAGAAAAGCCCAAATCAAAATATGAAAAGCCCAAAGGAGGATAGAGACTGACAAAAAAATAAGCTTGGAATTCCGACTTTGTACCGCCGGATCCGTCTCAAATCACGCAGCAACGGCGAATCATTTTTTTTCGGCGAGGGAAACAGAAGGAGGGCAGGTCCCAAATGCCACCAATTGAGAAAACGTAGTCCCAAATGCCACTTGTGATAAAAATAAAAAATTTGCCCTTTTTGATTTTTGATTGTTTTTTTTTTTTTTTTTTTTTTACTAATTTTGGTAAATTAATACCAGGTGTTAAGAAAACCATTTTATTTAATCTTCAAATGGATCTTCGCCCAATGGGCCTTCAAGAGGATCCATAGTTTTGGATAATTGAATGATTTCTAGGATGCATTTCATCCAACACAAGCTTTTAACCTCATAATTGCTCTCAGAGCCTTTAATGGTTCTAAATCCGATTGTTACCCCATTAATCTTTACCAAATGTCTCATCTCTAATCTCAACAAATCCTTTTCACTTTGTTTTTCATTTATGTCACTTTCCGATTTGTTGGTAATGCAAATTTCTTCTCATTATTATCTTTTTTTTTTGGCTGATACATGTCTCTCGATCCATATGAAGTATTTGTTTATAATTTGAGTTTGGATTTTCTAATAACATTTCGAATTCAATAACACGAAAAAACAAAAATTGAATTTTAAGTAGCCTTTAAAAGGCTAAATACAAAATTTAAAGGCTCAATTAGGAAATCAGAAAAGCCCAAATTAAAATATGAGAAGCCCAAAATGAGGATAGAGACTGAGAAAAAAAATAACGTTGGGATATCCCGACTTTGTACCGCTGGATCCGTCTCGTCACGCAGCAACCGGCAAATTATTTTTTTTCTTGCGCGATGGAAACAGAAGCAGGGCAGGTCCCAAATGCCACCAATTGAGAAAACGTAGTCCCAAATGCCACTTGTGATAAAAATAAAAAATTTGCCCTTTTTTAATTTTTGATTTTTGATTTTTTTTTTTTTTTTTTTTTTTTTCAAACTTTGGTAAATTAATACCAAGTGTTTAGAAAAACGTTTTGATTAATCTTCAAATGGATTTTGGGCCAATGGGCCCTTAAGAGGATCCATAGGTTTGGATAATTGAATGATTTCTAGGATGCATTTCATCCAACACAAGCTTTTAAACTCATAATTGCTCTCAGAGCCTTTAATGGTTCTAAATCCGATTGTTACCCCATTACTCTTTACCAAATGTCTTATCTCTAATCTCAACAAATCCTTTTCACTTTGTTTTTCATTTATGTCAGTTTCCAATTTGTTGGTAATGCATATTTCTTCTCATTATTATCTTTTTTTTTTGGCTGATACATGTCTCTCGATCCATATGAAGTATTTGGTTATAATTTGAGTTTGGATTTTCTAATAACATTTTGAATTCAATAACCGAAAAAAACAAAAATTGAATTTTAAGTAGCCTTTAAAAGGCTACATACAAAATTAAAAGGCTCGATTAGAAATCAGAAAAGCCCAATTAAAATATGAAGCCCAAAATGAGGATAGAGACAAAAAAAATAACCTTAGGAATTCCCGACTTTGTACCGCTGGATCCGTCTCAAATCACGCAGCAACCGGCAAATCATTTTTTTCGGTAGCGATGGAAACAGAAGCGAGGGCAGGTCCCAAATGCCACCAATTGAAAACATAGTCCCAAATGCCACTTGTGATAAAAATAAAAAATTGCCCTTTTTGATTTTTGATTTTTGATTTTTTTTTTTTTTTACAAAATTTGGTAAATTAATAACAAGTGTTAAGAAAACAGTTTTGATTCCTCTTCAAATGGATCTTGGCCCACTGGGCCTTCAAGAGGATCCCTAGTTTTGGATAATTGAGTGATTTCTTGGATGCATTTCATCAACCCGAGCTTTAACCTCATAATTGCTCTCAGAGCCTTTAATGGTTCTAAATCCGATAGTTACCCCATTAATCTTTACCAAATGTCTCATCTCTAATCTCAACAAATCTTTTTCACTTTGTTTTTCATTTATGTCACTTTCCGATTTGTTGGTAATGCATATTTCTTCTCATTATTATCTTTTTTTTTTGGCTGATAAATGTCTCTCGATCCATATGAAGTATTTGGTTATAATTTGAGGTTGGATTTTCTAATAACATTTCGAATTCAATAACACGAAAAAACAAAAATTGAATTTTAAGTAGCCTTTAAAAGGCTAAATACAAAATTTAAAGGCTCAATTAGGAAATCAGAAAAGCCCAAATTAAAATATAGAAAGCCCAAAATGAGGATAGAGACTGACAAAAAAAATAACCTTAGGAATTCCCGACTTTGTACCGCTGGATCCGTCTCAATCACTTGCAGACGCGCAAATCATTTTTTTTCGGTGGCGATGGAAACAGAAGGAGGGCAGGTCCCAAATGCCAACAATTGAGAAAACATAGTCCCAAATGCCACTTGTGATAAAAATAAAAAATTTGCCCTTTTTTTTTTTGATTTTTGATTTTTTTTTTTTTTTTTTTTTTTTTTAAAAACTTTGGTAAATTAATACCAAGTTTTAAGAAAACCGTTTTTATTAATTTTCAAATGGATCTTGGCCCAATGGGCCTTCAAGAGGATCCATAGTTTTGGATAATTGAGTGATTTCTAGGATGCATTTCATCCAACACAAGCTTTTAACCTCATAATTGCTCTCAGAGCCTTTGATGGTTCTAAATCCGATTGTTACCCCATTAATCTTTACCAAATGTCTCATCTCTAATCTCAACAAATCCTTTTCACTTTGTTTTTCTTTTATGTCACTTTCCGATTTGTTGGTAATGCATATTTCTTCTCATTATTATCTTTTTTTTTTTGGCTAATACATGTCTCTTGATCCATATGAAGTATTTGGTTATAATTTGAGTTTGGATTTTCTAATAACATTTCGAATTCAATAACACGAAAAAACAAAAATTGAATTTTAATTAGCCTTTAAAAGGCTAAATACAAAATTTAAAGGCTCGATTAGGAAATTTGAAAAGCCCAAATCAAAATATGAAAAGCCAAAAGGAGGATAGAGACTGAAAAAAAATAAGCTTAGGAATTCCCGACTTTGTACCTGCAGATCCGTCTCAAATCACGCAGCAACGGCCGAATCATTTTTTTTCGGTAGCGATGGAAACAGAAGGGGAGAGCCCGTCCCAAATGCCACAAATTGAGAAAACGTAGTCCCAAATGCCACTTGTGATAAAAATGACAAAATTGCCCTTTTTGATTTTTGATTTTTGAATTTTGATTTTTTTTTTTTTACTAACTTTGGTAAATTAATACTAGGTGTTAAGAAAACCATTTTGATTAATCTTCAAATGGATCTTGGCCCTATGGGCCTTCAAGAGGATCTATAGTTTTGGATAATTGAGTGATTTCTGGGATGCATTTCATCCAACACAAGCTTTTAACCTCATAATTGCTCTCAGAGCCTTTAATGGTTCTAAATCCGATTGTTACCCCATTAATCTTTACCAAATGTCTCATCTCTAATCTCAACAAATCCTTTTCACTTTGTTTTTCTTTTATGTCACTTTCTGATTTGTTGGTAATGCATATTTCTTCTCATTATTATCTTTTTGTTTTTGCTGCTACATGTTTCTCGATCCATCTGAAGTATTTGGTTATACTTTGAGTTTGGATTTTCTAACAACATTTGAATTCAATAACAGAAAAAACAAAAATTGAATTTTAAGTAGCCTTTAAAGGCTAAATACAAAATTTAAAAGGCTCGATTAGGAAATTAGAAAATCCCAAATCAAAATATGAAAAGCCTAAAGGAGGATAGAGACTGAAAAAAAATAAGCTTAGGAATTCCCGACTTTGTCCGCGGATCCGTCTCGAATCACAGCAACCGGCGTATCATTTTTTTTCCGGCGCGATGGAAACAGAAGGAGGGCACGTCCCAAATGCCACCAATTGAGAAAATGTGGTCCCAAATGCCACTTGTGATAAAAATGACAAAATTGCCCTTTTTGATTTTTGATTTTTGATTGTTTTTTTTTTTTTTTTTTTTTACTAACTTTGGTAAATTAATACCAAGTGTTAAGAAAACCGTTTTGATTAATCTTCAAATGGATCTTGGCCCAATGGGCCTTCAAGAGGATCTATAGTTTTGGATAATTGAGTGATTTCTGGGATGCATTTCATCCAACACAAGCTTTTAACCTCATAATTGCTCTTAGATCCTTTAATGGTTATAAATCCGATTGTTACCCCATTAATCTTTACCAAATGTCTCATAACTAATCTCAACAAATCCTTTTCACTTTGTTTTTTCTTTTATGTCACTTTCCGATTTGTTGGTAATGCATATTTCTTCTCATTATTATCTTTTTTTTTTTGGCTGATACATGTCTCCGATCCATATGAAGTATTTGGTTATAATTTGAGTTTGGATTTTCTAATAACATTTTGAATTCAATAACGAAAAAAAAATTGAATTTTAAGTAGCCTCTAAAAGGCTAAATACAAAATTTAAAAGGCTCAAATAGGAAATCGGAAAAGTTCAAATCAAAATATAAGAAGCCCAAAATGAGAATAGGGACTGACAAAAAAAAAATAAGCAGGAATTCCCGACTTTGTACCGCCGGATCCGTCTCAAATCACGCAGCAACCGGCGAATGATTTTTTCGGCCGATGGAAGCGAAGCATGAGCAGGTCCCAAATGCCACTAATTGAAGCGTAGTCCCAAATGCAACTTGTGATAAAAATGACAAATTTGCAGTTTTGATTTTTTTTTTTTTTTTACTAACTTTGGTAAATTAATACCGGTGTTAAGAAAACTGTTTTGATTAATCTTCAAATGGATCTTGGCCCAATGGGCCTTCAGAGATCCATAGTTTTGGATAATGGAGTGATTTTTGGGATGCATTTCATCAACCTGAGCTTTTAACCTCATAATTGCTCTCAGATCCTTTAATCTTTCTAAATCCGATTGTTACCCCATTAATCTTTACCAAATGTCTCATCTCTAATCTCAACAAATCCTTTTCACTTTGTTTTTTCTTTTATGTCACTTTCGATTTGTTGGTAATGCATATTTCTTCTCATTATTATCTTTTTTTTTGCTGATATATGTCTCTCGATCTATAAGAAGTCTTTGGTTATAATTTGAGTTTGGATTTTCTAATAACATTTCGAATTCAATAACACGAAAAAACAAAAATTGAATTTTAAGTAGCCTTTAAAAGGCTAAATACAAAATTTAAAGGCTCAATTACGAAATCAGAAAAGCCCAAATCAAAATATGAAGCGAAAATGAGGATAGAGGCGACAAAAAAAATAAGCTTAGGAATTCCCAATTTGTACCGCCAGATCCGTCTCCTCCGCATGCAACTGGCGAATCATTTTTTTTCGGTAGCGATGGAAACAGAGAAGGAGGACCGTCCCAAATGCCACCAATTGAAAGCGTAGTTCCATGGCCACTTGTGATAAAAATGACAAAATTGCCCTTTTTTTTTTTTTTTTTTTTTTAATAACTTTGGTAAATTAATCCCAGGTTTTAAAAAAACTGTTTTGTTTTATTTTAAAAGGGATTTTGGCCCAATGGGCCTTGAGAGATTCATAGTTTTGGATAATTGAGTGATTTCTGGGATGCATTTCATCCAACACAAGCTTTTAACCTCATAATTGCTCTCAGATCCTTTAATCTTTCTAAATCCGATTGTAACCCCATTAATCTTTACCAAATGTCTCATCTCTAATCTCAACAAATCCTTTTCACTTTGTTTTTCTTTTATGTCACTTTCCGATTTGTTGGTAATGCATATTTCTTCTCATTATTATCTTTTTTTTGTGGCTGATACATGTCTCTCGATCCATATGAAGTATTTGGTTATAATTTGAGTTTGGATTTTCTAATAACATTTCGAATTCAATAACACGAAAAAACAAAAATTGAATTTTAAGTAGCCTTTAAAAAGCTAAATACAAAATTTAAAGGCTCAATTAGGAAATCAGAAAAGCCCTAATCAAAATATGAGAAGCCCAAAATGAGGATAGAGACTGACAAAAAAAATAAGCTTGGAATTCTGACTTTGTACCGCTCGGATCTATGTCATCAGCAGCAACGGCCGAATCCTTTTTCGTGGCGATGGAAACAGAAGGACGCGTCCTAAATGCCACCAGTTGAGAAAACGTAGTCCCAAATGCCACTTGTGATAAAAATGACAAAATTGCCCTTTTTGATTTTTGTTTTTTGTTTTTTTTTTGTTTTTTTTTTACTAACTTTGGTAAATTAATACCAGGTGTTAAGAAAACTGTTTTTGATTAACCTTCAAATGGATCTTGGCCCAATGGGCCTTCAGAGAGATCCATAGTTTTGGATAATTGAGTGATTTACGGGATGCATTTCATCCAACCTGACTTTTAACCTCATAATTGCTCTCAGATCCTTTAATCTTTCTAAATTCGATTGTTACCTCATTAATCTTTTCCAAATGTCTCATCTCTAATCGCAACAAATCCTTTTCACTTTGTTTTTCTTTTATGTCACTTTCCGATTTGTTGGTAATGCATATTTCTTCTCATTATTATCTTTTTTTTTGGCTGATACATGTCTCCGATCCATATGAAGTATTTGGTTATAATTTGAGTTTGGATTTTCTAATAACATTTGAATTCAATAACGAAAAAACAAAAATTGAATTTTAAGTAGCCTTTAAAAGGCTAAATACAAAATTTAAAAGGCTCGATTAGGAAATGAAAAAGCCCAATCAAAATATGGGAAACCAAAATGAGGATAGAGGCTGACAAAAAAAATAAGCTTAGGAATTCTGACTTTGCACCGCGGATCCGTCTCAAATCACGCAGCAACCGGCGAATCATTTTTTCATAGCGATGGAAAGAGAAGGCACGTCCCAAATGCCACCAATTGAAAAGCGTAGTCCGAATGCCACTTGTGATAAAAATGACAAAATTGCCTCTCTTTGAGTTTTGTTTTTTTTTTTTTTTTTTTACTAACTTTGGCAAATTAATACCAGGTGTTAAGAAAACTGTTTTGATTAATCTTCAAATGGATCTTGGCCCAATGGGCTTTCAAGAGGATCCATAAATTTGGATAATTGATTGATTTACGGGATGCATTTCATCAACACAAGCTTTTAACCTCATAGTTGCTCTCAGGCCTTTAATCTTTCTAAATCTGATTGTTACCCCATTAATCTTTACCAAATGTCTCATCTCTAATCTCAACAAATCCTTTTCACTTTGTTTTTCTTTTATGTCACTTTCCGATTTGTTGGTAATGCATATTTCTTCTCAGTATTATCTTTTGTTTTTTGCTGATACATGTCTCTCGATCCATATGAAGTATTTGGTTATAATTTGAGTTTGGATTTTCTAATAACATTTCGAATTCAATAACACGAAAAAACAAAAATTGAATTTTAAGTAGCCTTTAAAAGGCTAAATACAAAATTTAAAGGCTCAATTAGGAAATAAGAAAAGCCCAAATCAAAATATGAGAAGCCCAAAATGAGGAAAGAGACTGAAAAAAAATAAGCTTGGGAATTCCCGACTTTGTACCGCCGTATCCGTCTCGTCACGCAGCAACCGGCGAATCATTTTTTTTCCGGCGCGATGGAAACAGAAGGAGGGCACGTCCGAAATGCAACCAATTGAGAAAATGTAGTCCCAAATGCCACTTGTGATAAAAATGTCAAAATTGCCCTTTTTTTTTTTATTGTTGATTTTTTTTTTTACTAACTTTGGTAAATTAATACCAGGTGTTAAGAAAACCATTTTTATTAATCTTCAAATGGATCTTGGCCCAATGGGCCTTCAAGAAAATCCATAGTTTTGAATAATTGAATGATTTCTGGGATGCATTTCATCACCTGACATCTTTTAACCTCATAACTGCTCTCAGAGCCTTTAATGGTTCTAAATCCGATTGTTACCCCATTAATCTTTACCAAATGTCTCATCTCTAATCTCAACAAATCCTTTTCACTTTGTTTTTCATTTATGTCACTTTTCGATTTGTTGGTAATGCATATTTCTTCTCATTAATATCTTTTTTTTTTGGCTGATACATGTCTCTCGATCCATATGAAGTATTTGGTTATAATTTGAGTTTGGATTTTCTAATAACATTTGAATTCAATAACACGAAAAAAACAAAAATTGAATTTTAAGTAGCCTTTAAAAGGCTAAATACAAAATTTAAAAGGCTCGATTAGGAAATGAAAAGCCTAAATCAAAATATGGAAACCCAAAATGAGGATAAGACGACAAAAAAAATAAGCTTGGGAATTCCTGACTTGGCACCGCCGGATCCGGCTCGTGACGCAGCAACCGGCGAGTCATTTTTTTCGTAGCGATGGAAACAGAAGGAACGCGTCCAAAATGCAACCAATTGAGAAAATGTAGTCCCAAATGCCACTTGTGATAAAAATGTCAAAATTGCCCTTTTTTTTTTATTGTTGATTTTTTTTTTTACTAACTTTGGTAAATTAATACCAGGTGTTAAGAAAACCATTTTGATTAATCTTCAAATGGATCTTGGCCCAATGGGCCTTCAAGAAAATCCATAGTTTTGAATAATTGAATGATTTCTGGGATGCATTTCATCCAACACAAGCTTTTAACCTCATAATTGCTCTCAGAGCCTTTAATGGTTCTAAATCCGATTGTTACCCCATTAATCTTTACCAAATGTCTCATCTCTAATCTCAACAAATCCTTTTCACTTTGTTTTTCATTTATGTCACTTTTCGATTTGTTGGTAATTCATATTTCTTCTCATTAATATCTTTTTTTTTTGGCTGATACATGTCTCCCGATCCATATGAAGTATTTGGTTTATAATTTGAGTTTGGATTTTTCTAATAACATTTGAATTCAATAACACGAAAAAACAAAAATTGAATTTTAAGTAGCCTTTAAAAGGCTAAATACAAAATTAAAAGGCTCGATTAGGAAATGAAAAGCCCAAATCAAAATATGGGAAACCCAAAATGAGGATAGAAATGACAAAAAAATAAAGCTTGGAATTCTGACTTTGCACCGCCGGATCCGTCTCAAATCACGCGGCAACCGGCGAATCATTTTTTCCAGGCGATGGAAAGAAGGAGGGCACGTCCCAAATGCCACCAATTGAAAGCGTAGTCCCGAATGCCACTTGTGATAAAAATGACAAAATTGCCCTCTTTTGGTTTTGTTTTTTTTTTTTTTTTTTACTAACTTTGGCAAATTAATACCAGGTGTTAAGAAAACTGTTTTGATTAATCTTCAAATGGATCTTGGCCCAATGGGCTTTCAAGAGGATCCATAAATTTGGATAATTGATTGTTTTCTGGGATGCATTTCATCCAACCCAAGCTTTTAACCTCATAATTGCTCTCGAGGCCTTTAATCTTTCTAAATCTGATTGTTACCCCATTAATCTTTACCAAATGTCTCATCCCTACTCTCAACAAATCCTTTCCCCTTTTTTTTTCTTTTACTTCACTTTCCGATTTGTTGGTAATGCATATTTCTTCTCAGTATTATCTTTTTTTTTTTGCTGATACATGTCTCTCGATCCATATGAAGTATTTGGTTATAATTTGAGTTTGGATTTTCTAATAACATTTCGAATTCAATAACACGAAAAAACAAAAATTGAATTTTAAGTAGCCTTTAAAAGGCTAAATACAAAATTTAAAGGCTCAATTAGGAAATAAGAAAAGCCCAAATCAAAATATGGGAAGCCCAAAATGAGGAAAGAGACTGAAAAAAAATAAGCTTGGGAATTCCAGAGCTTTGTACCGCTCGGATCCATCTCAAATCACGCAGCAACGGCCGAATCATTTTTTTCGTAGCGATTGAAGCAGAAGGAAGAAGCGTCCTAAATGCCACCAATTGAAAGCGTAGTCCCCAAATGGCACTTGTGATAAAAATGAACAAAATTGCCCTTTTTTTTTGGCTGATACATGTCTCTCGATTCATATGAAGTATTTGGTTATAATTTGAGTTTGGATTTTCTAATAACATTTGAATTCAATAACACGAAAAAACAAAAATTGAATTTTAAGTAGCCTTTAAAGGAAGGTAAATACAAAATTAAAAGGCTCGATTAGGAAATGAGAAAAGCCCAAATCAAAATATGGGAAACCCAAAATGAGGATAGAGGCTGACAAAAAAAATAAGCTTGGAATTCTGACTTTGCACCCGGATCCGTCTCAATCCTTGGCAACGGCGAATCATTTTTTTCATAGCGATGGAAAGAAGGAGGGCACGTCCCAAATGCCACCAATTGAAAGCGTAGTCCCGAATGCCACTTGTGATAAAAATGACAAAATTGCCCTCTTTGAGTTTTGTTTTTTTTTTTTTTTTTTTTACTAACTTTGGCAAATTAATACCGGTGTTAAGAAAACTGTTTTGATTAATCTTCAAATGGATCTTGGCCCAATGGGCTTTCAAGAGGATCCATAAATTTGGATAATTGATTGATTTACGGGATGCATTTCATCAACACAAGCTTTTAACCTCATAATTGCTCTCAGGCCTTTAATCTTTCTAAATCTGATTGTTACCCCATTAATCTTTACCAAATGTCTCATCTCTAATCTCAACAAATCCTTTTCACTTTGTTTTTCTTTTATGTCACTTTCCGATTTGTTGGTAATGCATATTTCTTCTCAGTATTATCTTTTTTTTTTTGCTGATACATGTCTCTCGATCCATATGAAGTATTTGGTTATAATTTGAGTTTGGATTTTCTAATAACATTTCGAATTCAATACCACGAAAAAACAAAATTGAATTTTAAGTAGCCTTTAAAAGGCTAAATACAAAATTTAAAGGCTCGATTAGGAAATGAGAAAAGCCCAAATCAAAATATGGAAACCCAAATGAGGATAAGACTGACAAAAAAATAAGCTTAGGAATTCTGACTTTGCACCCGGATCCGTCTCATCACGCAGCAACGGCGAATCATTTTTTCGTAGCGATGGAAACAGAAGGAGGCACGTCCGAAATGCAACCAATTGAAAAATGTAGTCCCAAATGCCACTTGTGATAAAAATGTCAAAATTGCCCTTTTTTTTTTGATTGTTGATTTTTTTTTTTACTAACTTTGGTAAATTAATACCGGTGTTAAGAAAACCATTTTGATTAATCTTCAAATGGATCTTGGCCCAATGGGCCTTCAAGAAAATCCATAGTTTTGAATAATTGAATGATTTACGGGATGCATTTCATCAACACAAGCTTTTAACCTCATAATTGCTCTCAGAGCCTTTAATGGTTCTAAATCCGATTGTTACCCCATTAATCTTTACCAAATGTCTCATCTCTAATCTCAACAAATCCTTTTCACTTTGTTTTTTCATTTATGTCACTTTTCGATTTGTTGGTAATGCATGTTTCTTCTCATTAATATCTTTTTTTTTTGGCTGATACATGTCTCTCGATCCTTTTGAAGTATTTGGTTATAATTTGAGTTTGGGTTTTCTAATAACATTTCGAATTCAATAACCGAAAAAAACAAAATTGAATTTTAAGTAGCCTTTAAAAGGCTAAATACAAAATTTAAAAGGCTCAATTAGGAAATGAAAAAGCCCAAATCAAAATATGGAAACCCAAAATGAGGATAGAGGCTGACAAAAAAAATAAGCTTGGGAATTCCTGACTTTTGCACCGGATCCGTCTCCAATCCGCAGCAACCGGCGAGTCATTTTTTCGTTGCGATGGAAACAGAAGGAGGGCACGTCCGAAATGCAACCAATTGAGAAAATGTAGTCCCAAATGCCACTTGTGATAAAAATGTCAAAATTGCCCTTTTTTTTTTTATTGTTGATTTTTTTTTTTACTAACTTTGGTAAATTAATACCAGGTGTTAAGAAAACCATTTTTATTAATCTTCAAATGGATCTTGGCCCAATGGGCCTTCAAGAAAATCCATAGTTTTGAATAATTGAATGATTTCTGGGATGCATTTCATCCAACACAAGCTTTTAACCTCATAATTGCTCTCAGAGCCTTTAATGGTTCTAAATCCGATTGTTACCCCATTAATCTTTACCAAATGTCTCATCTCTAATCTCAACAAATCCTTTTCACTTTGTTTTTCATTTATGTCACTTTTCGATTTGTTGGTAATTCATATTTCTTCTCATTAATATCTTTTTTTTTTGGCTGATACATGTCTCTCGATCCATATGAAGTATTTGGTTATAATTTGAGTTTGGATTTTCTAATAACATTTCGAATTCAATAACACGAAAAAACAAAAATTGAATTTTAAGTAGCCTTTAAAAGGCTAAATACAAAATTTAAAGGCTCAATTGAAAATGAGAAAAGCCCAAATCAAAATATGGGAAACCCAAAATGAGGATAGAGACTGACAAAAAAATAAGCTTGGGAATTCCTGACTTTGCACCGCCGGATCCGTCTCGTCACGCAGCAACCGCGAATCATTTTTTCATAGCGATGGAAAGAAGGAGGGCCCGTCCCAAATGCCACCAATTGAAAGCGTAGTCCCGAATGCCACTTGTTATAAAAATGACAAAATTGCCCTCTTTGAGTTTTGTTTTTTTTTTTTTTTTTTTTTTCTAACTTTGGCAAATTAATACAGGTGTTAAGAAAACTGTTTTGATTAATCTTCAAATGGATCTTGGCCCAATGGGCTTTCAAGAGGATCCATAAATTTGGATAATTGATTGATTTACGGGATGCATTTCATCAACCAAGCTTTTAACCTCATAATTGCTCTCGAGGCCTTTAATCTTTCTAAATCTGATTGTTACCCCATTAATCTTTACCAAATGTCTCATCTCTAATCTCAACAAATCCTTTTCACTTTGTTTTTTCTTTTATGTCACTTTCCGATTTGTTGGTAATGCATATTTCTTCTCAGTATTATCTTTTGTTTTTGCTGATACATGTCTCTCGATCCATATAAGTATTTGGTTATAATTTGAGTTTGGATTTTCTAATAACATTTGAATTCAATAACCGAAAAAACAAAAATTGAATTTTAAGTAGCCTTTAAAAGGCTAAATACAAAATTTAAAAGGCTCGATTAGGAAATAAGAAAAGCCCAATCAAAATATTGGAAGCCCAAAATGAGGAAAGAGCTGAAAAAAAAATAAGCTTGGAATTCCCGACTTTGTACTGCGGATCCATCTCAATCACGCAGCAACGGCGAATCATTTTTTCGGTAGCGATTGAAACAGAAGGAGAGAACGTCCTAAATGCCACCAATTTAGAAAACGTAGTCCCAAATGCCACTTGTGATAAAAATGACAAAATTGCCCTTTTTTTTTGGCTGATACATGTCTCTCGATCCATATGAAGTATTTGGTTATAATTTGAGTTTGGATTTTCTAATAACATTTCGAATTCAATAACACGAAAAAACAAAAATTGAATTTTAAGTAGCCTTTAAAAGGCTAAATACAAAATTTAAAGGCTCAATTAGGAAATGAGAAAAGCCCAAATTAAAATAGTGTATACCCAAAATGATGATAGAGGCCGACAAAAAAAATAAGCTAGGAATTCTGACTTTGCCCGCCGGATCCGTCTCCAATCACGCGGCAACCGGCGAATCATTTTTTCATAGCGATGGAAAGAGAAGGAGGCACGTCCCAAATGCCACCAATTGAAGCGTAGTCCGAATGCCACTTGTGATAAAAATGACAAAATTGCCCTCTTTGAGTTTTGTTTTTTTTTTTTTGTTTTTTTTCTAACTTTGGCAAATTAATACCGGTGTTAAGAAAACTGTTTTGATTAATCTTCAAATGGATCTTGGCCCAATGGGCTTTCAAGAGGATCCATAAATTTGGATAATTGATTGATTTATGGGATGCATTTCATCAACCTGAAGCTTTTAACCTCATAATTGCTCTCAGAGCCTTTAATCTTTCTAAATCTGATTGTTACCCCATTAATCTTTACCAAATGTCTCATCTCTAATCTCAACAAATCCTTTTCACTTTGTTTTTCTTTTATGTCACTTTCCGATTTGTTGGTAATGCATATTTCTTCTCAGTATTATCTTTTTTTTTTTGCTGATACATGTCTCTCGATCCATATGAAGTATTTGGTTATAATTTGAGTTTGGATTTTCTAATAACATTTCGAATTCAATAACACGAAAAAACAAAAATTGAATTTTAAGTAGCCTTTAAAAGGCTAAATACAAAATTTAAAAGGCTCGATTAGGAAATAAGAAACCCAATCAAAATATGAGAAGCCCAAAATGAGGAAAAGACTGAAAAAAAAAAATAAGCTTGGAATTCCGACTTTGTACCGCCGTATCCGTCTGCATCACGCAGCAACCGGCGAATCATTTTTTCGTAGCGATGGAAGCAGAAGGAGAACGCGTCCGAAATGCAACCAATTGAGAAAATGTAGTCCCAAATGCCACTTGTGATAAAAATGTCAAAATTGCCCTTTTTTTTTTTGATTGTTGATTTTTTTTTTTACTAACTTTGGTAAATTAATACCAGGTGTTAAGAAAACCATTTTGATTAATCTTCAAATGGATCTTGGCCCAATGGGCCTTCAAGAAAATCCATAGTTTTGAATAATTGAATGATTTCTGGGATGCATTTCATCCAACACAAGCTTTTAACCTCATAATTGCTCTCAGAGCCTTTAATGGTTCTAAATCCGATTGTTACCCCATTAATCTTTACCAAATGTCTCATCTCTAATCTCAACAAATCCTTTTCACTTTGTTTTTTCATTTATGTCACTTTTGATTTGTTGGTAATGCATATTTCTTCTCATTAATATCTTTTTTTTTTTGGCTGATACATGTCTCTCGATCCATATGAAGTATTTGGTTATAATTTGAGTTTGGATTTTCTAATAACATTTGAATTCAATAACGAAAAAAACAAAAATTGAATTTTAAGTAGCCTTTAAAAGGCTAAATACAAAATTAAAAGGCTCAATTAGGAAATGAGAAAAGCCCAAATCAAAATATAGGAAACCAAAATGAGGATAGAGGCTGACAAAAAAAATAAGCTTGGAATTCGACTTTGCACCGCGGATCCGTCTCGATCGCAGCAATGACGGCGAGTCATTTTTTCGTGGCGATGGAAACAGAAGGAGAACGCGTCAAAATGCAACCAATTGAGAAAATGTAGTCCCAAATGCCACTTGTGATAAAAATGTCAAAATTGCCCTTTTTTTTTATTGTTGATTTTTTTTTACTAACTTTGGTAAATTAATACGGTGTTAAGAAAACCATTTTGATTAATCTTCAAATGGATCTTGGCCCAATGGGCCTTCAAAAAATCCATAGTTTTGAATAATTGAATGATTTCCGGGATGCATTTCATCCAACACAAGCTTTTAACCTCATAATTGCTCTCAGAGCCTTTAATGGTTCTAAATCCGATTGTTACCCCATTAATCTTTACCAAATGTCTCATCTCTAATCTCAACAAATCCTTTTCACTTTGTTTTTCATTTATGTCCTCTTTTGATTTGTTGGTAATTCATATTTCTTCTCATTAATATCTTTTTTTTGGCTGATACATGTCTCTCGATCCATATGAAGTATTTGGTTATAATTTGAGTTTGGATTTTCTAATAACATTTGAATTCAATAACGAAAAAAACAAAAATTGAATTTTAAGTAGCCTTTAAAAGGCTAAATACAAAATTTAAAGGCTCAATTAGGAAATGAGAAAAGCCCAAATCAAAATATGGAAAACCCAAAATGAGGATAGAGGCGACAAAAAAAATAAGCTTAGGAATTCTGACTTTGCACGCCGGATCCGTCAAATCACGCAGCAACGGCGAATCATTTTTTCATAGCGATGGAAGAGAAGGAGGGCACGTCCCAAATGCCACCAATTGAAAGCGTAGTCCCGAAGGCCACTTGGTATGAAGATGACAAAATTGCCCTCTTTGAGTTTTGTTTTTTTTTTTTTTTTTTACTAACTTTGGCAAATTAATACCGGTGTTAAGAAAACTGTTTTGATTAATCTTCAAATGGATCTTGGCCCAATGGGCTTTCAAGAGGATCCATAAATTTGGATAATTGATTGATTTCTGGGATGCATTTCATCCAACACAAGCTTTTAACCTCATAATTGCTCTCAGAGCCTTTAATCTTTCTAAATCTGATTGTTACCCCATTAATCTTTACCAAATGTCTCATCTCTAATCTCAACAAATCCTTTTCACTTTGTTTTTCTTTTATGTCACTTTCCGATTTGTTGGTAATGCATATTTCTTCTCAGTATTATCTTTTGTTTTTTGCTGATACATGTCTCTCGATCCATATGAAGTATTTGGTTATAATTTGAGTTTGGATTTTCTAATAACATTTCGAATTCAATAACACGAAAAAACAAAAATTGAATTTTAAGTAGCCTTTAAAAGGCTAAATACAAAATTTAAAGGCTCAATTAGGAAATAAGAAAAGCCCAAATCAAAATATTGGAAGCCCAAAATGAGGAAAGAGACTGAAAAAAAATAAGCTTGGGAATTCCCGACTTTGTACCGCCGGATCCATCTCGTCACGCAGCAACCGGCGAATCATTTTTTTTCCGGCGCGATTGAAACAGAAGGAGAGAACGTCCTAAATGCCACCAATTGAGAAAACGTAGTCCCAAATGCCACTTGTGATAAAAATGACAAAATTGCCCTTTTTTTTTGGCTGATACATGTCTCTCGATCCATATGAAGTATTTGGTTATAATTTGAGTTTGGATTTTCTAATAACATTTCGAATTCAATAACACGAAAAAACAAAAATTGAATTTTAAGTAGCCTTTAAAAGGCTAAATACAAAATTTAAAGGCTCAATTAGGAAATGAGAAAAGCCCAAATCAAAATATGGGAAACCCAAAATGAGGATAGAGGCGACAAAAAAATAAGCTAGAATTCTGACTTTGCACGCCGGATCCGTCTCGTCACGCAGCAACGGCGAATCATTTTTTCATAGCGATGGAAAGAGAAGGAGCCGCGTCCCAAATGCCACCAATTGAAGCGTAGTCCCGAATGCCACTTGTGATAAAAATGACAAAATTGCCCTCTTTGAGTTTTGTTTTTTTTTTTTTTGTTTTTTTTTTTACTAACTTTGGCAAATTAATACCAGGTGTTAAGAAAACTGTTTTGATTAATCTTCAAATGGATCTTGGCCCAATGGGCTTTCAAGAGGATCCATAAATTTGGATAATTGATTGATTTCTGGGATGCATTTCATCCAACACAAGCTTTTAACCTCATAATTGCTCTCAGAGCCTTTAATCTTTCTAAATCTGATTGTTACCCCATTAATCTTTACCAAATGTCTCATCTCTAATCTCAACAAATCCTTTTCACTTTGTTTTTCTTTTATATCACTTTCGATTTGTTGGTAATGCATATTTCTTCTCGAGTATTATCTTTTGTTTTTTGCTGATACCTGTCTCTCGATCCATAAGAAGTATTTGGTTATAATTTGAGTTTGGATTTTCTAATAACATTTCGAATTCAATAACACGAAAAAACAAAAATTGAATTTTAAGTAGCCTTTAAAAGGCTAAATACAAAATTTAAAGGCTCAATTAGGAAATAAGAAAAGCCCAAATCAAAATAAGAGAAGCCCAAAATGAGGAAAGAGACTGAAAAAAAAATAAGCTTGGGAATTCCCGACTTTGTACCGCCGTATCCGTCTCGCCACGCAGCAACCGGCGAATCATTTTTTTTCCGGCGCGATGGAAACAGAAGGAGGGCACGTCCGAAATGCAACCAATTGAGAAAATGTAGTCCCAAATGCCACTTGTGATAAAAATGTCAAAATTGCCCTTTTTTTTTTTGATTGTTGATTTTTTTTTTTTACTAACTTTGGTAAATTAATACCAGGTGTTAAGAAAACCATTTTGATTAATCTTCAAATGGATCTTGGCCCAATGGGCCTTCAAGAAAATCCATAGTTTTGAATAATTGAATGATTTCTGGGATGCATTTCATCCAACACAAGCTTTTAACCTCATAATTGCTCTCAGAGCCTTTAATGGTTCTAAATCCGATTGTTACCCCATTAATCTTTACCAAATGTCTCATCTCTAATCTCAACAAATCCTTTTCACTTTGTTTTTCATTTATGTCACTTTTTTGATTTGTTGGTAATGCATATTTCTTCTCATTAATATCTTTTTTTTTTGGCTGATACATGTCTCTCGATCCATATGAAGTATTTGGTTATAATTTGAGTTTGGATTTTCTAATAACATTTCGAATTCAATAACACGAAAAAACAAAAATTGAATTTTAAGTAGCCTTTAAAAGGCTAAATACAAAATTTAAAGGCTCAATTAGGAAATGAGAAAAGCCCAAATCAAAATATGGGAAACCCAAAATGAGGATAGAGACTGACAAAAAAAATAAGCTTAGGAATTCTGACTTTGCACCGCGGATCCGTCTCAAATCACGCAGCAACGGCGAGTCATTTTTTCGTGGCGATGGAAGCGGAGAGGAGAACGCGTCCAAATGCAACCAATTGAGAAAATGTAGTCCCAAATGCCACTTGTGATAAAAATGTCAAAATTGCCCTTTTTTTTTTATTGTTGATTTTTTTTTTACTAACTTTGGTAAATTAATACCAGGTGTTAAGAAAACCATTTTGATTAATCTTCAAATGGATCTTGGCCCAATGGGCCTTCAAGAAAATCCATAGTTTTGAATAATTGAATTATTTCTGGGATGCATTTCATCCAACACAAGCTTTTAACCTCATAATTGCTCTCAGGCCTTTAATGGTTCTAAATCCGATTGTTACCCCATTAATCTTTACCAAATGTCTCATCTCTAATCTCAACAAATCCTTTTCACTTTGTTTTTTCATTTATGTCACTTTTCGATTTGTTGGTAATTCATATTTCTTCTCATTAATATCTTTTTTTTTGGCTGATACATGTCTCTCGATCCATATGAAGTATTTGGTTATAATTTGAGTTTGGATTTTCTAATAACATTTGAATTCAATAACACGAAAAAAACAAAAATTGAATTTTAAGTAGCCTTTAAAGGCTAAATACAAAATTTAAAAGGCTCAATTAGGAAATGAGAAAAGCCCAAATCAAAATATGGGAAACCCAAAATGAGGATAGAGGCTGACAAAAAAAATAAGCTTAGGAATTCTGACTTTGCACCGCGGATCCGTCTCGTCACGCAGCAACCGGCGAATCATTTTTTTTCCGCAGCGATGGAAAGAAGGAGGGCACGTCCCAAATGCCACCAATTGAGAAAACGTAGTCCCGAATGCCACTTGTTATAAAAATGACAAAATTGCCCTCTTTGAGTTTTGTTTTTTTTTTTTTTGTTTTTTTTTTTTTCTAACTTTGGCAAATTAATACCAGGTGTTAAGAAAACTGTTTTGATTAATCTTCAAATGGATCTTGGCCCAATGGGCTTTCAAGAGGATCCATAAATTTGGATAATTGATTGATTTCTGGGATGCATTTCATCCAACACAAGCTTTTAACCTCATAATTGCTCTCAGAGCCTTTAATCTTTCTAAATCTGATTGTTACCCCATTAATCTTTACCAAATGTCTCATCTCTAATCTCAACAAATCCTTTTCACTTTGTTTTTCTTTTATGTCACTTTCGATTTGTTGGTAATGCATATTTCTTCTCAGTATTATCTTTTTTTTTTGCTTGATACATGTCTCTCGATCCATATGAAGTATTTGGTTTATAATTTGAGTTTGGATTTTTCTAATAACATTTCGAATTCAATAACACGAAAAAACAAAAATTAAATTTTAAGTAGCCTTTAAAAGGCTAAATACAAAATTTAAAGGCTCAATTAGGAAATAAGAAAAGCCCAAATCAAAATATGAGAAGCGCAAAATGAGGAAAGAGACTGAAAAAAAAATAAGCTTAGGAATTCCGACTTTGTACCGCCGTATCCGTCTCAAATCACGCAGCAACGCGAATCATTTTTTTTGGCGATGGAAACAGAAGGAGAACACGTCCAAAATGCAACCAGTTGAGAAGATGTAGTCCCGAATGCGACTTGTGATAAAAATGTCAAAATTGCCCTTTTTTTTTTTTTTTTTGATTGATTTTTTTTTTACTAACTTTGGTAAATTAATACCAGGTGTTAAGAAAACCATTTTGATTAATCTTCAAATGGATCTTGGCCCAATGGGCCTTCAAGAAAATCCATAGTTTTGAATAATTGAATGATTTCTGGGATGCATTTCATCCAACACAAGCTTTTAACCTCATAATTGCTCTCAGAGCCTTTAATGGTTCTAAATTCGATTGTTACCCCATTAATCTTTACCAAATGTCTCATCTCTAATCTCAACAAATCCTTTTCACTTTGTTTTTCATTTATGTCACTTTTCGATTTGTTGGTAATGCATATTTCTTCTCATTAATATCTTTTTTTTTTGGCTGATACATGTCTCTCGATCCATATGAAGTATTTGGTTATAATTTGAGTTTGGATTTTCTAATAACATTTCGAATTCAATAACACGAAAAAACAAAAATTGAATTTTAAGTAGCCTTTAAAAGGCTAAATACAAAATTTAAAAGGCTCAATTAGGAAATGAGAAAAGCCCAATCAAAATATAGGAAACCCAAAATGAGGATAGAGACTGACAAAAAAATAAGCTTAGGAATTCTGACTTTGCACCGCGGGATCCGTCTCAATCACGCAGCAACGGCCGAATCATTTTTTTCGGTAGCGATGGAAGCAGAAGGAGAACGCGTCCGAAATGCAACCAATTGAGAAAATGTAGTCCCAAATGCCACTTGTGATAAAAATGTCAAAATTGCCCTTTTTTTTGTATTGTTGATTTTTTTTTACTAACTTTGGTAAATTAATACAGGTGTTAAGAAAACCATTTTGATTAATCTTCAAATGGATCTTGGCCCAATGGGCCTTCAAGAAAATCCATAGTTTTGAATAATTGAATGATTTCTGGGATGCATTTCATCCAACACAAGCTTTTAACCTCATAATTGCTCTCGGAGCCTTTAATGGTTCTAAATCCGATTGTTACCCCATTAATCTTTACCAAATGTCTCATCTCTAATCTCAACAAATCCTTTTCACTTTGTTTTTTCATTTATGTCACTTTTTCGATTTGTTGGTAATTCATATTTCTTCTCATTAATATCTTTTTTTTTTGGCTGATACATGTCTCTCGATCCATATGAAGTATTTGGTTATAATTTGAGTTTGGATTTTCTAATAACATTTCGAATTCAATAACACGAAAAAACAAAAATTGAATTTTAAGTAGCCTTTAAAAGGCTAAATACAAAATTTAAAGGCTCAATTAGGAAATGAGAAAAGCCCAAATCAAAATATGGAAACCCAAAATGAGGATAGAGGTGACAAAAAAAATAAGCTTAGGAATTCGACTTTGCACCGCCGGATCCGTCTCAATCACGCAGCAACGGCGAATCATTTTTTTCATGGCGATGGAAAGAAGGAGGGCCGTCCCAAATGCCACCAATTGAAAGCGTAGTCCCGAATGCCACTTGTGATAAAAATGACAAAATTGCCCTCTTTGAGTTTTGTTTTTTTTTTTTTTGTTTTTTTTTTTACTAACTTTGGCAAATTAATACCAGGTGTTAAGAAAACTGTTTTGATTAATCTTCAAATGGATCTTGGCCCAATGGGCTTTCAAGAGGATCCATAAATTTGGATAATTGATTGATTTCTGGGATGCATTTCATCCAACACAAGCTTTTAACCTCATAATTGCTCTCAGAGCCTTTAATCTTTCTAAATCTGATTGTTACCCCATTAATCTTTACCAAATGTCTCATCTCTAATCTCAACAAATCCTTTTCACTTTGTTTTTCTTTTATGTCACTTTCCGATTTGTTGGTAATGCATATTTCTTCTCAGTATTATCTTTTTTTTTTTGCTGATACATGTCTCTCGATCCATATGAAGTATTTGGTTATAATTTGAGTTTGGATTTTCTAATAACATTTCGAATTCAATAACACGAAAAAACAAAAATTGAATTTTAAGTAGCCTTTAAAAGGCTAAATACAAAATTTAAAGGCTCAATTAGGAAATAAGAAAAGCCCAAATCAAAATATGAGAAGCCCAAAACGAGGAAGAGACTGAAAAAAAAAATAAGCTTGAATTCCCGACTTTGTACCGCCGTATCCGTCTCATCGCAGCAACGGCCGAATCATTTTTTTTCGTAGCGATGGAAACAGAAGGAGAACGCGTCGAAATGCAACCAATTGAGAAAATGTAGTCCCAAATGCCACTTGTGATAAAAATTTCAAAATTGCCCTTTGTTTTTTTGATTGTTGATTTTTTTTTTTACTAACTTTGGTAAATTAATACCAGGTGTTAAGAAAACCATTTTGATTAATCTTCAAATGGATCTTGGCCCAATGGGCCTTCAAGAAAATCCATAGTTTTGAATAATTGAATGATTTCTGGGATGCATTTCATCCAACACAAGCTTTTAACCTCATAATTGCTCTCAGAGCCTTTAATGGTTCTAAATCCGATTGTTACCCCATTAATCTTTACCAAATGTCTCATCTCTAATCTCAACAAATCCTTTTCACTTTGTTTTTCATTTATGTCACTTTTCGATTTGTTGGTAATGCATATTTCTTCTCATTAATATCTTTTTTTTTTTGGCTGATACATGTCTCTCGATCCATATGAAGTATTTGGTTATAATTTGAGTTTGGATTTTCTAATAACATTTGAATTCAATAACACGAAAAAACAAAAATTGAATTTTAAGTAGCCTTTAAAGGCTAAATACAAAATTTAAAAGGCTCAATTAGGAAATGAAAAAGCCCAAATCAAAATATGGAAACCCAAAATGAGGATGAGACTGAAAAAAAAATAAGCTTAGAATTCTGACTTTGCACCGCGGATCCGTCTCAAATCACGCAGCAACGGCGAGGTCATTTTTTCGTAGCGATGGAAGCGAGAAGGAGAACGCGTCCGAAATGCAACCAATTGAGAAAATGTAGTCCCAAATGCCACTTGTGATAAAAATGTCAAAATTGCCCTTTTTTTTTTATTGTTGATTTTTTTTTACTAACTTTGGTAAATTAATACCGGTGTTAAGAAAACCATTTTGATTAATCTTCAAATGGATCTTGGCCCAATGGGCCTTCAAAAAATCCATAGTTTTGAATAATTGAATGATTTACGGGATGCATTTCATCAACACAAGCTTTTAACCTCATAATTGCTCTCAGAGCCTTTAATGGTTCTAAATCCGATTGTTACCCCATTAATCTTTACCAAATGTCTCATCTCTAATCTCAACAAATCCTTTTCACTTTGTTTTTTCATTTATGTCACTTTTTTGATTTGTTGGTAATTCATATTTCTTCTCATTAATATCTTTTTTTTTTGGCTGATACATGTCTCTCGATCCATATGAAGTATTTGGTTATAA
Source organism: Cardamine occulta (assembly GCA_028015245.1). Classification (NCBI taxonomy): domain Eukaryota; kingdom Viridiplantae; phylum Streptophyta; class Magnoliopsida; order Brassicales; family Brassicaceae; genus Cardamine; species Cardamine occulta. The sequence continues at coordinate 2,494,811 of CM051384.1, forward strand.
TTTGAGTTTGGATTTTCTAATAACATTTCGAATTCAATAACGAAAAAAACAAAATTGAATTTTAAGTAGCCTTTAAAGGCTAAATACAAAATTAAAAGGCTCAATTAGGAAATGAAAAAGCCCAAATCAAAATATGGGAAACCCAAAATGAGGATAGAGTGACAAAAAAAATAAGCTTAGGAATTCTGACTTTGCACCGCGGATCCGTCTCAAATCACGCAGCAACGGCGATTCATTTTTTCATAGCGATGGAAAGAGAAGGAGGGCACGTCCCAAATGCCACCAATTGAGAAAACGTAGTCCCGAATGCCACTTGTGATAAAAATGACTAAATTGCCCTCTTTGAGTTTTGTTTTTTTTTTTTTTGTTTTTTTTTTTTACTAACTTTGGCAAATTAATACCAGGTGTTAAGAAAACTGTTTTGATTAATCTTCAAATGGATCTTGGCCCAATGGGCTTTCAAGAGGATCCATAAATTTGGATAATTGATTGATTTCTGGGATGCATTTCATCCAACACAAGCTTTTAACCTCATAATTGCTCTCAGAGCCTTTAATCTTTCTAAATCTGATTGTTACCCCATTAATCTTTACCAAATGTCTCATCTCTAATCTCAACAAATCCTTTTCACTTTGTTTTTCTTTTATGTCACTTTCCGATTTGTTGGTAATGCATATTTCTTCTCAGTATTATCTTTTTTTTTTTGCTGATACATGTCTCTCGATCCATATGAAGTATTTGGTTATAATTTGAGTTTGGATTTTCTAATAACATTTCGAATTCAATAACCGAAAAAAACAAAAATTGAATTTTAAGTAGCCTTTAAAAGGCTAAATACAAAATTAAAAAGGCTCAATTAGGAAATAAGAAAAGCCCAAATCAAAATATGAGAAGCCCAAAATGAGGAAAGAGACTGAAAAAAAATAAACTTTGGGAATTCCCGACTTTGTACCGCCGTATCCGTCTCGTCACGCAGCAACCGGCGAATCATTTTTTTCGGTAGCGATGGAAACAGAAGGAGGACACGTCGAAATGCAACCAATTGAGAAAATGTAGTCCCAAATGCCACTTGTGATAAAAATGTCAAAATTGCCCTTTTTTTTTTGATTGTTGATTTTTTTTTTTTACTAACTTTGGTAAATTAATACCAGGTGTTAAGAAAACCATTTTGATTAATCTTCAAATGGATCTTGGCCCAATGGGCCTTCAAGAAAATCCATAGTTTTGAATAATTGAATGATTTCTGGGATGCATTTCATCCAACACAAGCTTTTAACCTCATAATTGCTCTCAGAGCCTTTAATGGTTCTAAATTCGATTGTTACCCCATTAATCTTTACCAAATGTCTCATCTCTAATCTCAACAAATCCTTTTCACTTTGTTTTTCATTTATGTCACTTTTCGATTTGTTGGTAATGCATATTTCTTCTCATTAATATCTTTTTTTTTTGGCTGATACATGTCTCTCGATCCATATGAAGTATTTGGTTATAATTTGAGTTTGGATTTTCTAATAACATTTCGAATTCAATAACACGAAAAAACAAAAATTGAATTTTAAGTAGCCTTTAAAAGGCTAAATACAAAATTTAAAGGCTCAATTAGGAAATGAGAAAAGCCCAAATCAAAATATGGGAAACCCAAAATGAGGATAGAGACTGACAAAAAAATAAGCTTGGGAATTCCTGACTTTGCACCGCCGGATCCGTCTCAAATCACGCAGCAACGGCGAATCATTTTTTTCGGTAGCGATGGAAGCAGAAGGAGGAACACGTCCAAAATGCAACCAATTGAAAAATGTAGTCCCAAATGCCACTTGTGATAAAAATGTCAAAATTGCCCTTTTTTTTTTATTGTTGATTTTTTTTTTTACTAACTTTGGTAAATTAATACCAGGTGTTAAGAAAACCATTTTGATTAATCTTCAAATGGATCTTGGCCCAATGGGCCTTCAAGAAAATCCATAGTTTTGAATAATTGAATGATTTCTGGGATGCATTTCATCCAACACAAGCTTTTAACCTCATAATTGCTCTCAGAGCCTTTAATGGTTCTAAATCCGATTGTTACCCCATTAATCTTTACCAAATGTCTCATCTCTAATCTCAACAAATCCTTTTCACTTTGTTTTTCATTTATGTCACTTTTCGATTTGTTGGTAATTCATATTTCTTCTCATTAATATCTTTTTTTTTTGGCTGATACATGTCTCTCGATCCATATGAAGTATTTGGTTATAATTTGAGTTTGGATTTTCTAATAACATTTCGAATTCAATAACCGAAAAAACAAAAATTGAATTTTAAGTAGCCTTTAAAAGGCTAAATACAAAATTTAAAAGGCTCAATTAGGAAATGAAAAAGCCCAAATCAAAATATGGAAACCCAAAATGAGGATAGAGGCGACAAAAAAAATAAGCTTGGAATTCTGACTTTGCCCGCGGATCCGTCTCGAATCACGCAGCACGGCGAATCATTTTTTCATAGCGATGGAAGAGAAGGAGGGCACGTCCCAAATGCCACCAATTGAAAGCGTAGTCCCGAATGCCACTTGTGATAAAAATGACAAAATTGCCCTCTTTGAGTTTTGTTTTTCTTTTTTTTGTTTTTTTTACTAACTTTGGCAAATTAATACGGTGTTAAGAAAACTGTTTTGATTAATCTTCAAATGGATCTTGGCCCAATGGGCTTTCAAGAGGATCCATAAATTTGGATAATTGATTGATTTACGGGATGCATTTCATCCACACAAGCTTTTAACCTCATAATTGCTCTCAGAGCCTTTAATCTTTCTAAATCTGATTGTTACCCCATTAATCTTTACCAAATGTCTCATCTCTAATCTCAACAAATCCTTTTCACTTTGTTTTTCTTTTATGTCACTTTCCGATTTGTTGGTAATGCATATTTCTTCTCAGTATTATCTTTTTTTTTTTGCTGATACATGTCTCTCGATCCATATGAAGTATTTGGTTATAATTTGAGTTTGGATTTTCTAATAACATTTCGAATTCAATAACACGAAAAAACAAAAATTGAATTTTAAGTAGCCTTTAAAAGGCTAAATACAAAATTTAAAGGCTCAATTAGGAAATAAGAAAAGCCCAAATCAAAATATGAGAAGCCCAAAATGAGGAAAGAGACTGAAAAAAAATAAGCTTGGGAATTCCGACTTTGTACCGCCGTATCCGTCTGATACGCAGCAACGGCGAATCATTTTTTTTCGTAGCGATGGAAACAGAAGGAGGCACGTCGAAATGCAACCAATTGAAAAATGTAGTCCCAAATGCCACTTGTGATAAAAATTTCAAAATTGCCCTTTGTTTTTTGATTGTTGATTTTTTTTTTTACTAACTTTGGTAAATTAATACAGGTGTTAAGAAAACCATTTTGATTAATCTTCAAATGGATCTTGGCCCAATGGGCCTTCAAGAAAATCCATAGTTTTGAATAATTGAATGATTTACGGGATGCATTTCATCAACACAAGCTTTTAACCTCATAATTGCTCTCAGAGCCTTTAATGGTTCTAAATCCGATTGTTACCCCATTAATCTTTACCAAATGTCTCATCTCTAATCTCAACAAATCCTTTTCACTTTGTTTTTTCATTTATGTCACTTTTTCGATTTGTTGGTAATGCATATTTCTTCTCATTAATATCTTTTTTTTTTGGCTGATACATGTCTCTCGATCCATATGAAGTATTTGGTTTATAATTTGAGTTTGGATTTTCTAATAACATTTGAATTCAATAACACGAAAAAACAAAAATTGAATTTTAAGTAGCCTTTAAAAGGCTAAATACAAAATTTAAAAGGCTCAATTAGGAAATGAAAAAGCCCAAATCAAAATATGGAAACCCAAAATGAGGATAGAGGCTGACAAAAAAAATAAGCTTAGGAATTCTGACTTTGCACGCGGATCCGTCTCAAATCACGCAGCAACGGCGAGTCATTTTTTCGTAGCGATGGAAACAGAAGGAGAACACGTCCGAAATGAAACCAATTGAGAAAATGTAGTCCCAAATGCCACTTGTGATAAAAATGTCAAAATTGCCCTTTTTTTTGTATTGTTGATTTTTTTTTTACTAACTTTGGTAAATTAATACCAGGTGTTAAGAAAACCATTTTGATTAATCTTCAAATGGATCTTGGCCCAATGGGCCTTCAAGAAAATCCATAGTTTTGAATAATTGAATGATTTCTGGGATGCATTTCATCCAACACAAGCTTTTAACCTCATAATTGCTCTCAGAGCCTTTAATGGTTCTAAATCCGATTGTTACCCCATTAATCTTTACCAAATGTCTCATCTCTAATCTCAACAAATCCTTTTCACTTTGTTTTTCATTTATGTCACTTTTTGATTTGTTGGTAATTCATATTTCTTCTCATTAATATCTTTTTTTTTGGCTGATACATGTCTCTCGATCCATATGAAGTATTTGGTTATAATTTGAGTTTGGATTTTCTAATAACATTTCGAATTCAATAACACGAAAAAACAAAAATTGAATTTTAAGTAGCCTTTAAAAGGCTAAATACAAAAATTTAAAGGCTCAATTAGGAAATGAGAAAAGCCCAAATCAAAATATGGAAACCCAAAATGAGGATAGAGGGACAAAAAAATAAGCTTAGGAATTCTGACTTTGCACCGCGGATCCGTCTCAAATCACGCAGCAACGGCGATTCATTTTTTCATAGCGATGGAAAGAAGGAGGGCACGTCCCAAATGCCACCAATTGAAAGCGTAGTCGAATGCCACTTGTGATAAAAATGACTAAATTGCCCTCTTTGAGTTTTGTTTTTTTTTTTTTTTTTTTTACTAACTTTGGCAAATTAATACCGGTGTTAAGAAAACTGTTTTGATTAATCTTCAAATGGATCTTGGCCCAATGGGCTTTCAAGAGGATCCATAAATTTGGATAATTGATTGATTTACGGGATGCATTTCATCCAACAAGCTTTTAACCTCATAATTGCTCTCGGAGCCTTTAATCTTTCTAAATCTGATTGTTACCCCATTAATCTTTACCAAATGTCTCATCTCTAATCTCAACAAATCCTTTTCACTTTGTTTTTTCTTTTATGTCACTTTCCGATTTGTTGGTAATGCATATTTCTTCTCAGTATTATCTTTTGTTTTTTTGCTTGATACATGTCTCTCGATCCATATGAAGTATTTGGTTATAATTTGAGTTTGGATTTTCTAATAACATTTGAATTCAATAACGAAAAAAACAAAAATTGAATTTTAAGTAGCCTTTAAAAGGCTAAATACAAAATTTAAAGGCTCAATTAGGAAATAAGAAAAGCCCAAATCAAAATATGAGAAGCCCAAAATGAGGAAAGAGACTGAAAAAAAAATAAGCTTGGGAATTCCCGACTTTGTACCGCCGTATCCGTCTCAAATCGCAGCAACGGCCGAATCATTTTTTTCGTAGCGATGGAAACAGAAGGAGGGCACGTCCGAAATGCAACCAATTGAGAAAATGTAGTCCCAAATGCCACTTGTGATAAAAATGTCAAAATTGCCCTTTGTTTTTTTGATTGTTGATTTTTTTTTTTACTAACTTTGGTAAATTAATACCAGGTGTTAAGAAAACCATTTTGATTAATCTTCAAATGGATCTTGGCCCAATGGGCCTTCAAGAAAATCCATAGTTTTGAATAATTGAATGATTTCTGGGATGCATTTCATCCAACACAAGCTTTTAACCTCATAATTGCTCTCAGAGCCTTTAATGGTTCTAAATTCGATTGTTACCCCATTAATCTTTACCAAATGTCTCATCTCTAATCTCAACAAATCCTTTTCACTTTGTTTTTCATTTATGTCACTTTTCGATTTGTTGGTAATGCATATTTCTTCTCATTAATATCTTTTTTTTTTGGCTGATACATGTCTCTCGATCCATATGAAGTATTTGGTTATAATTCGAGTTTGGATTTTCTAATAACATTTCGAATTCAATAACACGAAAAAACAAAAATTGAATTTTAAGTAGCCTTTAAAAGGCTAAATACAAAATTTAAAAGGCTCAATTAGGAAATGAGAAAAGCCCAAATCAAAATATGAGAACCCAAAATGAGGATAGAGGTGACAAAAAAATAAGCTTGAATTCGACTTTGCACCGCGGATCCGTCTCAAATCACGCAGAACGGCGAATCATTTTTTCGTAGCGATGGAAACAGAAGGAGGGCACGTCCGAAATGCAACCAATTGACAAAATGTAGTCCCAAATGCCACTTGTGATAAAAATGTCAAAATTGCCCTTTTTTTTTTATTGTTGATTTTTTTTTACTAACTTTGGTAAATTAATACCGGTGTTAAGAAAACCATTTTTATTAATCTTCAAATGGATCTTGGCCCAATGGGCCTTCAAGAAAAATCCATAGTTTTGAATAATTGAATGATTTCTGGGATGCATTTCATCCAACACAAGCTTTTAACCTCATAATTGCTCTCAGAGCCTTTAATGGTTCTAAATCCGATTGTTACCCCATTAATCTTTACCAAATGTCTCATCTCTAATCTCAACAAATCCTTTTCACTTTGTTTTTCATTTATGTCACTTTTCGATTTGTTGGTAATGCATATTTCTTCTCATTAATATCTTTTTTTTTTGGCTGATACATGTCTCTCGATCCATATGAAGTATTTGGTTATAATTTGAGTTTGGATTTTCTAATAACATTTCGAATTCAATAACACGAAAAAACAAAAATTGAATTTTAAGTAGCCTTTAAAAGGCTAAATACAAAAATTTAAAGGCTCAATTAGGAAATGAGAAAAGCCCAAATTAAAATATGGGAAACCCAAAATGAGGATAGAGGCCGACAAAAAAAAATAAGCTTAGGAATTCTGACTTTGCCGCGGATCCGTCTCAATCACGCAGCGGCGAATCATTTTTTTTCCACAGCGATGGAAAGAGAAGGAGGGCACGTCCCAAATGCCACCAATTGAGAAAACGTAGTCCCGAATGCCACTTGTGATAAAAATGACAAAATTGCCCTCTTTTAGTTTTGTTTTTTTTTTTTTTGTTTTTTTTTTTACTAACTTTGGCAAATTAATACCAGGTGTTAAGAAAACTGTTTTGATTAATCTTCAAATGGATCTTGGCCCAATGGGCTTTCAAGAGGATCCATAAATTTGGATAATTGATTGATTTCTGGGATGCATTTCATCCAACACAAGCTTTTAACCTCATAATTGCTCTCAGAGCCTTTAATCTTTCTAAATCTGATTGTTACCCCATTAATCTTTACCAAATGTCTCATCTCTAATCTCAACAAATCCTTTTCACTTTGTTTTTTCTTTTTATGTCACTTTCCGATTTGTTGGTAATGCATATTTCTTCTCAGTATTATCTTTTTTTTTTTTGCTTGATACATGTCTCTCGATCCATATGAAGTATTTGGTTATAATTTGAGTTTGGATTTTCTAATAACATTTGAATTCAATAACGAAAAAACAAAAATTGAATTTTAAGTAGCCTTTAAAAGGCTAAATACAAAATTTAAAGGCTCAATTAGGAAATAAGAAAAGCCCAAATCAAAATATGGGAAGCCCAAAATGAGGAAAGAGACTGAAAAAAAATAAGCTTGGGAATTCCCGACTTTGTACCGCCGGATCCATCTCGTCACGCAGCAACCGGCGAATCATTTTTTTTCCGGCGCGATTGAAACAGAAGGAGAGAACGTCCTAAATGCCACCAATTGAGAAAACGTAGTCCCAAATGGCACTTGTGATAAAAATGACAAAATTGCCCTTTTTGATTTTTGATTTTTTTTTTTTTTTGTTTTTTGTTTTACTTACTTTGGTAAATTAATACCAGGTGTTAAGAAAACCGTTTTGATTAATCTTCAAATGGATCTTGGCCCAATGGGCGTTCAAGAGGATCCATAGTTTTGGATAATTGAATGATTTCTGGGATGCATTTCATCCAACACAAGCTTTTAACCTCATAATGGCTCTCGGATCCTTTAATCTTTCTAAATCTGATTGTTACCTCATTAATCTTTACCAAATTTTTTATCTCTAATCTCAACAAATCCTTTTCACTTTGTTTTTCTTTTATGTCACTTTCCGATTTGTTGGTAATGCATATTTCTTCTCATTATTATCTTTTTTTTGGCTGATACATGTTTCTCGATCCTTATGAAGTATTTGGTTTATAATTTGAGTTTGGATTTTCTAATAACATTTGAATTCAATAACATGAAAAAAACAAAAATTGAATTTTAAGTAGCCTTTAAAAGGCTAAATACAAAATTTAAAGGCTCGATTAGAAAATCAGAAAAGCCCAAATCAAAATATAGAAGCCCAAAATGAGGATAGAGGCTGACAAAAAAAATAAGCAGGAATTCCGCCTTTGTACCGCGGATCCGTCTCATCACCCAGCAACCGGGAATCATTTTTTTTTCGGTAGCGATGGAAACAGAAGGAGAACCGTCCCAAATGCCACCAATTGAAAGCGTAGTCCTAAATGCCACTTGTGATAAAAATGACATATTTGCCCTTTTGATTTTTGATTTTTTTTTTTTTTTTGTTTTTATTTTTTATAACTTTGGTAAATTAATACCAGGTGTTAAGAAAACCGTTTTGATTAATCTTCAAATGGATCTTGGCCCAATGGGCGTTCAAGAGGATCCATAGTTTTGGATAATTGAATGATTTACGGGATGCATTTCATCAACACAAGCTTTTAACCTCATAATGGCTCTCGGATCCTTTAATCTTTCTAAATCTGATTGTTACCTCATTAATCTTTACCAAATTTTTTATCTCTAATCTCAACAAATCCTTTTCACTTTGTTTTTTCTTTTATGTCACTTTCCGATTTGTTGGTAATGCATATTTCTTCTCATTATTATCTTTTTTTTTGCGGATACATGTTTCTCGATCCATATGAAGTATTTGGTTATAATTTGAGTTTGGATTTTCTAATAACATTTGAATTCAATAACATGAAAAAAACAAAAATTGAATTTTAAGTAGCCTTTAAAGGCTAAATACAAAATTAAAAGGCTCGATTCGAAATCGAAAAGCCCAAATCAAAATATGAGAAGCCCAAAATGAGGATAGAGGCGGACAAAAAAAATAAGCTTAGGAATTCCGCCTTTGTACCGCCCGGATCCGTCTCATCACCCAGTAACGGGAATCATTTTTTTCGGTAGCGATGGAAACAGAAGGAGGGCACGTCCCAAATGCCACCAATTGAGAAAACGTAGTCCCAAATGCCACTTGTGATAAAAATGACATATTTGCCCTTTTTGATTTTTGATTTTTTTTCTTTTTTTTGTTTTTTATTTTTACTAACTTTGGTAAATTAATACCAGGTGTTAAGAAAACCGTTTTGATTAATCTTCAAATGGATCTTGGCCCAATGGGCGTTCAAGAGGATCCATAGTTTTGGATAATTGAATGATTTCTGGGATGCATTTCATCCAACACAAGCTTTTAACCTCATAATGGCTCTCGGATCCTTTAATCTTTCTAAATCTGATTGTTACCTCATTAATCTTTACCAAATTTTTTATCTCTAATCTCAACAAATCCTTTTCACTTTGTTTTTCTTTTATGTCACTTTCCGATTTGTTGGTAATGCATATTTCTTCTCATTATTATCTTTTTTTTTGGCTGATACATGTTTCTCGATCCATATGAAGTATTTGGTTATAATTTGAGTTTGGATTTTCTAATAACATTTCGAATTCAATAACATGAAAAAACAAAAATTGAATTTTAAGTAGCCTTTCAAAGGCTAAATACAAAATTTAAAGGCTCAATTCGGAAATCAGAAAAGCCCAAATCAAAATATGAGAAGCCCAAAATGAGGATAGAGACTGACAAAAAATAAGCTTGGGAATTCCTGACTTTGTACCGCCGGATCCGTCTCGTCATGCAGCAACCGGCGAATCATTTTTTTTTTTGTCGTGATGGAAACAGAAGGAGGGCACGTCCCAAATGCCACCAATTGAGAAAACGTAGTCCCAAATGCCACTTGTGATAAAAAAAACAAAATTGCCCTTTTTGATTTTTGATTTTTTTTTTTTTTTTTTTTTTACTAACTTTGGTAAATTAAAACCAGGTGTTAAGAAAACCGTTTTGATTAATCTTCAAATGGATCCTGGCCCAATGGGCCTTCAAGAGGATCCATAGTTTTGGATAATTGAGTGATTTCTGGGATGCATTTCATCCAACACAAGCTTTTAACCTCATAATTGCTCTCAGAGCCTTTAATGGTTCTAAATCTGATTGTTACCACATTAATCTTTACCAAATGTCTCATCTCTAATCTCAACAAATCCTTTTCACTTTGTTTTTCTTTTATGTCACATTCCGATTTGTTGGTAATGCATATTTCTTCTCATTATTATCTTTTTTTTTTGGCTGATACATGTTTCTCGATCCATATGAAGTATTTGGTTATAATTTGAGTTTGGATTTTCTAATAACATTTCAAATTCAATAACACGAAAAAACAAAAATTGAATTTTAAGTAGCTTTTAAAAGGCTAAATACAAAATTTAAAGGCTCAATTAGGAATTCAGAAAAGCCCAAATAAAAATATGAGAAGCCCAAAATGAGGATAGAGACAGACAAAAAAATAAGCTTGGGATTTCGACTTTGTACCGCTGGATCCGTCTCAAATCGCAGCAACTGGCAAATCATTTTTTTTCCGCAGCGATGGAAAGAGAAGGAGGGCACGTCCCAAATGCCACCAATTGAGAAAACGTAGTCCCAAATGCCACTTGTGATATAAATGACAAAATTGCCCTTTTTGATTTGTGTTATTTTTTTGTTTTTTTGTTAATTTTTTTTTTTTTTTTTTTTTTTTTAAACCGGGGTGTTTGGAAAACGGTTTTGATTAATCTTCAAAGGGATCTTGGCCCAATGGGCTTTCAAGAGGATCCATAGTTTTGGATAATTGAGTGATTTCTGGGATGCATTTCATCCAACACAAGCTTTTAACCTCATAATTGCTCTCGGAGCCTTTAATCTTTCTAAATCCGATAGTTACCCCATTAATCTTTACCAAATGTCTCATCTCTAATCTCAACAAATTCTTTTCACTTTGTTTTTTCATTTATATGACTTTTTGATTTGTTGGTAATGCATATTTCTTCTCATTATTATTTTTTTTTTTGGCTGATACATGTCTCTCGATCCATATGAAGTATTTGGTTATAATTTGAGTTTGTATTTTCTAATAACATTTGAATTCAATAACGAAAAAAACAAATATTGAATTTTAAGTAGCGTTTAAAGGATAAATACAAAATTTTGATTCAATTAGGAAATCGAAAAGCCCAAATCAAAATATGAAGCCCAAAATGAGGATAGAGGCCGACAAAAAAAAAAAGCAGGAATTCGGACTTTGTACCGCCGGATCCGTCTCGTCACGCAGTAACCGGCGAATCATTTTTTTTCCGACACGATGGAAACAGAAGGAGGGAACGTCCTAAATGCCACCAATTGAGAAAACGTAGTCCCAAATGCCACTTGTGATAAAAATGACAAAATTACCCTTTTTGATTTTTGATTTTTTTTTTTTTTGTTTTTTTTTTTACTAACTTTGGTAAATTAATACCAGAAGTTAAGAAAACTGTTTTGATTAATCATTAAATGGATCTTGGCCCAATGGGCCTTCAAGAGGATCTATAGTTTTGGATAATTGAGTGATTTCTGGGATGCATTTCATCCAACACAAGCTTTTAACCTCATAATGGCTCTCAGATCCTTTAATCTTTCTAAATCCGATTGTTACCTCATTAATCTTTACCAAATGTCTCATCTCTAATCTCAACAAATTCTTTTCACTTTGTTTTTCATTTATGTCACTTTTCGATTTGTTGGTAATGCATATTTCTTCTCATTATTATCTTTTTTTTTTTGGCTGATACATGTCTCTCGATCCATATGAAGTATTTGGTTATAACTTGAGTTTGGATTTTCTAATAACATTTTGAATTCAATAACACGAAAAAACAAAAATTGAATTTTAAGTAGCCATTAAAAGGCTAAATACAAAATTTAAAGGCTCAATTAGGAAATCAGAAAAGCCTAAATCAAAATATGAGAAACCCAAAATGAGGATAGAGACTGACAAAAAAATAAGCTTGGGAATTCCTGACTTTGTACCGCCGGATCCGTCTCGTCACGCAGCAACCGGCGAATCATTTTTTTTCCGCAGCGATGGAAAGAGAAGGAGGGCACGTCCCAAATGCCACCAATTGAGAAAACATAGTCCCAAATGCCACTTGTGAAATAAATGACAAAATTGACCTTTTTGATTTTTGTTTTTTTTTTTGTTTTTTTTTTTTACTAACTTTGGTAAATTAAAACCAGGTGTTAAGAAAACTGTTTTGATTAATCTTCAAATGGATCTTGGCCCAATGGGCATTCAAGAGGATCCATAGTTTTGGATAATTGAGTGATTTCTGGGATGCAATTCATCCAACACAAGCTTTTAACCTCATAATTGCTCTCAGAGCCTTTAATCTTTCTAAATCCGATTGTTACCCCATCAATCTTTACCAAATGTCTCATCTCTAATCTCAACAAATTCTTTTCACTTTGTTTTTCTTTTATGTCACTTTCCGATTTGTTGGTAATGCATATTTCTTCTCATTATTATCTTTTTTTTTTGGCTGATACATGTCTCTCGATCCATATGAAGTATTTGGTTATAACTTGAGTTTGGATTTTCTAATAACATTTTGAATTCAATAACACGAAAAAACAAAAATTGAATTTTAAGTAGCCTTTAAAAGGCTAAATACAAAATTTAAAGGCTCAATTAGGAAATCAAAAAAGCCCAAATCAAAATATGAGAAGCCCAAAATGAGGATAGAGACTGACAAAAAAATAAGCTTGGGAATTCCTGACTTTGTACCGCCGTATCCGTCTCGTCACGCAGCAACCGGCGAATCATTTTTTTTCCGCAGCGATGGAAAGAGAAGGAGGGCATGTCCTAAATGCCACCAATTGAGAAAACATAGTCCCAAATGCCACTTGTGATATAAATGACAAAATTGCCCTTTTTGATTTTTGTTTTTTTTTTTTTACTAACTTTGGTAAATTAAAACAAGGTGTTTAGAAAACTGTTTTGATTAATCTTTAAATGGATCTTGGCCCAATGGGCTTTCAAGAGGATCCATAGTTTTGGATAATTGAGTGATTTCTGGGATGCATTTCATCCAACACAAGCTTTTAACCTCATAATTGCTCTCAGAGCCTTTAATCTTTCTAAATCCGATTGTTACCCCATTAATCTTTACCAAATGTCTCATCTCTAATCTCAACAAATTCTTTTCACTTTGTTTTTCTTTTATGTCACTTTCCGATTTGTTGGTAATGCATATTTCTTCTCAGTATTATCTTTTTTTTTTGGCTGATACATGTCTCTCGATCCATATGAAGTATTTGGTTATAATTTGAGTTTGTATTTTCTAATAACATTTCGAATTCAATAACACGAAAAAACAAATATTGAATTTTAAGTAGCGTTTAAAAGGATAAATACAAAATTTTTGATTCAATTAGGAAATCAGAAAAGCCCAAATCAAAATATGAGAAGCCCAAAATGAGGATAGAGACTGACAAAAAAAAAAGCTTGGGAATTCCAGACTTTGTACCGCCGGATCCGTCTCGTCACGCAGTAACCGGCGAATCATTTTTTTTCCGACACGATGGAAACAGAAGGAGGGAACGTCCTAAATGCCACCAATTGAGAAAACGTAGTCCCAAATGCCACTTGTGATAAAAATGACAAAATTACCCTTTTTGATTTTTGATTTTTTTTTTTTTTGTTTTTTTTTTTACTAACTTTGGTAAATTAATACCAGAAGTTAAGAAAACTGTTTTGATTAATCATTAAATGGATCTTGGCCCAATGGGCCTTCAAGAGGATCTATAGTTTTGGATAATTGAGTGATTTCTGGGATGCATTTCATCCAACCTGACTTTTAACCTCATAATGGCTCTCAGATCCTTTAATCTTTCTAAACCGATTGTTACCTCATTAATCTTTACCAAATGTCTCATCTCTAATCTCAACAAATTCTTTTCACTTTGTTTTTCATTTATGTCACTTTTCGATTTGTTGGTAATGCATATTTCTTCTCATTATTATCTTTTTTTTTTTGGCTGATACATGTCTCTCGATCCATATGAAGTATTTGGTTATAACTTGAGTTTGGATTTTCTAATAACATTTTGAATTCAATAACACGAAAAAACAAAAATTGAATTTTAAGTAGCCAGGAAAAGGCTAAATACAAAATTTAAAAGGCTCGATTAGGAAATCGAAAAGCCTAAATCAAAATATGAGAAACCCAAAATGAGGATAGAGACGACAAAAAAATAAGCTTGGGAATTCCTGACTTTGTACCGCCGGATCCGTCTCGTCACGCAGCAACCGGCGAATCATTTTTTTTCCGCAGCGATGGAAAGAGAAGGAGGGCACGTCCCAAATGCCACCAATTGAGAAAACATAGTCCCAAATGCCACTTGTGAAATAAATGACAAAATTGACCTTTTTGATTTTTGTTTTTTTTTTGTTTTTTTTTTTACTAACTTTGGTAAATTAAAACCAGGTGTTAAGAAAACTGTTTTGATTAATCTTCAAATGGATCTTGGCCCAATGGGCATTCAAGAGGATCCATAGTTTTGGATAATTGAGTGATTTCTGGGATGCATTTCATCCAACACAAGCTTTTAACCTCATAATTGCTCTCAGAGCCTTTAATCTTTCTAAATCCGATTGTTACCCCATCAATCTTTACCAAATGTCTCATCTCTAATCTCAACAAATTCTTTTCACTTTGTTTTTCTTTTATGTCACTTTCCGATTTGTTGGTAATGCATATTTCTTCTCAGTATTATCTTTTTTTTTTGGCTGATACATGTCTCTCGATCCATATGAAGTATTTGGTTATAATTTGAGTTTGTATTTTCTAAAAACATTTCAAATTCAATAACACGAAAAAACAAATGTTGAATTTTAAGTAGCGTTTAAAAGGCTAAATACAAAATTTTTGATTCAATTAGGAAATCAGAAAAGCCCAAATCAAAATATGAGAAGCCCAAAATGATGATAGAGACTGACAAAAAAAAAAGCTTGGGAATTCCAGACTTTGTACCGCCGGATCCGCCTAAATCACGCAGTAACCGGCGAATCATTTTTTTCGACCCGATGGAAGCGAAGGAGGAGCGTCCTAAATGCCACCATTTGAGAAAACGTAGTCCCAAATGCCACTTGTGATAAAAATGACAAAATTACCCTTTTTGATTTTTGATTTATTTTTTTTTGTTTTTTTTTTACTAACTTTGGTAAATTAATACCAGGAGTTAAGAAAACTGTTTTGATTAATCATTAAATGGATCTTGGCCCAATGGGCCTTCAAGAGGATCTATAGTTTTGGATAATTAAGTGATTTCTGGGATGCATTTCATCCAACACAAGCTTTTAACCTCATAATGGCTCTCAGATCCTTTAATCTTTCTAAATCCGATTGTTACCTCATTAATCTTTACCAAATGTCTCATCTCTAATCTCAACAAATCCTTTTCACTTTGTTTTTCTTTTATGTCACTTTCCGATTTGTTGGTAATGCATATTTCTTCTCATTATTATCTTTTTTTTTTGGCTGATACATGTCTCTCGATCCATATGAAGTATTTGGTTATAACTTGAGTTTGGATTTTCTAATAACATTTTGAATTCAATAACACGAAAAAACAAAAATTGAATTTTAAGTAGCCTTTAAAAGGCTAAATACAAAATTTAAAGGCTCAATTAGCAAATCAAAAGAGCCCAAATCAAAATATGAAAGCCCAAAATGAGGATAGAGGCGACAAAAAAAATAAGCAGGAATTCCGACTTTGTACCGCCGGATCCATCTCGTCACGCAGCAACGGCGAATCATTTTTTTCGGCGATGGAAACAGAAGGAGGGCACGTCCGAAATGCCACCAATTGAGAAAACGTAGTCCCAAATGCCACTTGTGATAAAAATGACAAACTTGCCCTTTTTTATTTTTGATTTTTGATTTTTTTTTTTACTAACTTTGGTAAATTAATACCAGGTGTTAAGAAAACCGTTTTGATTAATCTTTAAATGGATCTTGGCCCAATGGGCGTTCAAGAGGGTCTGTAGTTTTGGATAATTGAGTGATTTCTGGGATGCATTTCATCCAACACAAGCTTTTAATCTCATAATTGCTCTCAGAGCCTTTAATCTTTCTAAATCCGATTGTTACCCCATTAATCTTTACCAAATGTCTCATCTCTAATCTCAACAAATCCTTTTCATTTTGTTTTTCTTTTATGTCACTTTCCGATTTGTTGGTAATGCATATTTCTTCTCAGTATTTTCTTTTTTTTTTGCTGATACATGTCTCTCGATCCATATGAAGTATTTGGTTATAATTTGAGTTTGGATTTTCTAATAACATTTCGAATTCAATAACACGAAAAAACAAAAATTGAATTTTAAGTAGCCTTTAAAAGGCTAAATACAAAATTTAAAGGCTCAATTAGGAAATCAGAAAAGCCCAAATAAAAATATGAAGCCCAAAATGAGGATAGAGACAAAAAAAAATAAGCTTGGAATTCGCGACTTTGTACCGCGGATCCGTCTCAATCACGCAGCAACCGGCAAATCATTTTTTTTTGCGTGATGGAAGCAGAAGGAGGGCCGTCCCAAATGCCACCAATTGAGAAAACGTAGTCCCAAATGCCACTTGTGATAAAAAAACAAAATTGCCCTTTTTGATTTTTGATTTTTTTTTTTTTTTTTTTTTTTTTCTAGCTTTGGTAAATTAATACCAGATGTTAAGAAAACCGTTTTGATTAATCTTCAAATGGATTTTGGCCCAATGGGCCTTCAAGAGGATCCATAGTTTTGGATAATTGAGTGATTTCTGGGATGCATTTCATCCAACACAAGCTTTTAACCTCATAATTGCTCTCAGAGCCTTTAATGGTTCTAAATCTGATTGTTACCCCATTAATCTTTACCAAATGTCTCATCTCTAATCTCAACAAATCCTTTTCACTTTGTTTTTCTTTTATGTCACATTCCGATTTGTTGGTAATGCATATTTCTTCTCATTATTATCTTTTTTTTTGGCTGATACATGTTTCTCGATCCATATAAAGTATTTGGTTATAATTTGAGTTTGGATTTTCTAATAACATTTCGAATTCAATAACACGAAAAAACAAAAATTGAATTTTAAGTAGCTTTTAAAAGGCTAAATACAAAATTTAAATGCTCAATTAGGAAATAAGAAAAGCCCAAATAAAAATATGAGAAGCCCAAAATGAGGATAGAGACAGACAAAAAAAATAAGCTTGGGAATTCCTGACTTTGTACCGCCGGATCCGTCTCGTCACGCAGCCACCGGCAAATCATTTTTTTCATAGCGATGGAAAGAGAAGGAGGGCACGTCCCAAATGCCACCAATTGAGAAAACGTAGTCCCAAATGCCACTTGTGATATAAATGACAAAATTGCCCTTTTTGATTTGTGTTATTTTTTTTTTGTTTTTTTTTTACACTAACTTTGGTAAATTAAAACCAGGTGTTAAGAAAACAGTTTTGATTAATCTTCAAAGGGATCTTGGCCCAATGGGCTTTCAAGAGGATCCATAGTTTTGGATAATTGAGTGATTTCTGGGATGCATTTCATCCAACACAAGCTTTTAACCTCATAATTGCTCTCGGAGCCTTTAATCTTTCTAAATCCGATAGTTACCCCATTAATCTTTACCAAATGTCTCATCTCTAATCTCAACAAATTCTTTTCACTTTGTTTTTCATTTATATGACTTTTTGATTTGTTGGTAATGCATATTTCTTCTCATTATTATCTTTTTTTTTTGGCTGATACATGTCTCTCGATCCATATGAAGTATTTGGTTATAATTTGAGTTTGGATTTTCTAATAACATTTCGAATTCAATAACACGAAAAAACAAAAATTGAATTTTAAGTAGCCTTTAAAAGGCTAAATACAAAATTTAAAGGCTCAATTAGGAAATCAGAAAAGCCTAAATCAAAATATGAGAAACCCAAAATGAGGATAGAGACTGACAAAAAAATAAGCTTGGGAATTCCTGACTTTGTACCGCCGTATCCGTCTCGTCACGCAGCAACCCGGCCGAATCATTTTTTTCATAGCGATGGAAAGAAGGAGGGCATGTCCTAAATGCCACCAATTGAAAAACATAGTCCCAAATGCCACTTGTGATATAAATGACAAAATTGCCCTTTTTTTGATTTTTTTTTTTTTTCTAACTTTGGTAAATTAAAACCGGTGTTTAAAAAACTGTTTTGATTAATCTTTAAATGCATCTTGGCCCAATGGGCTTTCAAGAGGATCCATAGTTTTGGATAATTGAGTGATTTACGGGATGCATTTCATCCAACACTGAGCTTTTAACCTCATAATTGCTCTCGAGGCCTTTAATCTTTCTAAATCCGATTGTTACCCCATTAATCTTTACCAAATGTCTCATCTCTAATCTCAACAAATTCTTTTCACTTTGTTTTTCTTTTATGTCACTTTCCGATTTGTTGGTAATGCATATTTCTTCTCAGTATTATCTTTTTTTTTTGGCTGATACATGTCTCTCGATCAATATGAAGTATTTGGTTATAATTTGAGTTTGTATTTTCTAATAACATTTCAAATTCAATAACACGAAAAAACAAATATTGAATTTTAAGTAGCGTTTAAAAGGATAAATACAAAATTTTTGATTCAATTAGGAAATCAGAAAAGCCCAAATCAAAATATGAGAAGCCCAAAATGAGGATAGAGACTGACAAAAAAAAGCTTGGGAATTCCAGACTTTGTACCGCCGGATCCGTCTCAAACGCATGTAAGCGGCGAATCATTTTTTCGACCACGATGGAATCAGAAGGACGGAACGTCCTAAATTCTACCAATTGAGAAATCGTAGTCCCACATGCCACTTGTGATAAATATGCCTAAATTACCCTTTTTGATTTTTGATTTTTTTTTTTTTTTTTTTACTAACTTTGGGAAATTAATACCAGAAGCTAAGAAAACTGTTTTGATTAATCATTAAATGGATCTTGGCCCAATGGGCCTTCAAGAGGATCTATAGTTTTGGATAATTGAGTGATTTCTGGGATGCATTTCATCCAACACAAGCTTTTAACCTCATAATGGCTCTCAGATCCTTTAATCTTTCTAAATCCGATTGTTACCTCATTAATCTTTACCAAATGTCTCATCTCTAATCTCAACAAATTCTTTTCACTTTGTTTTTCATTTATGTCACTTTTCGATTTGTTGGTAATGCATATTTCTTCTCATTATTATCTTTTTTTTTTTGGCTGATACATGTCTCTCGATCCATATGAAGTATTTGGTTATAACTTGAGTTTGGATTTTCTAATAACATTTTGAATTCAATAACACGAAAAAACAAAAATTGAATTTTAAGTAGCCATTAAAAGGCTAAATACAAAATTTAAAGGCTCAATTAGGAAATCAGAAAAGCCTAAATCAAAATATGAGAAACCCAAAATGAGGATAGAGACTGACAAAAAAATAAGCTTGGGAATTCCTGACTTTGTACCGCCGGATCCGTCTCGTCACGCAGCAACCGGCGAATCATTTTTTTTTCGGCGCGATGGAAACAGAAGCAGGGCAGGTCCCAAATGCCACCAATTGAGAAAACGTAGTCCCAAATGCCAGTTGTGATAAAAATGACAAATTTCCCTTTTGATTTTTGATTTTTTTTTTTTTTTTTTTTTACAAACTTTGGTAAATTAATACCAAGTGTTAAGAAAACCGTTTTGATTAATCTTCAAATGGATCTTGGCCCAATGGGCCTTCAAGAGGATCCATAGTTTTGGATAATTGAGAGATTTCTGGGATGCATTTCATCTAACACAAGCTTTTAACCTCATAATTGCTCTCAGAGCCTTTAATGATTCTAAATCCGATTGTTACCCCATTAATCTTTACCAAATGTCTCATCTCTAATCTCACCAAATCCTTTTCACTTTGTTTTTCTTTTATGTCACTTTCCGATTTGTTGTTAATGCATATTTCTTCTCATTATTATCTTTTTTTTGGCTGATACATGTCTCTCGATCCATATGAAGTATTTGGTTATAATTTGAGTTTGGATTTTCTAATAACATTTCGAATTCAATAACATGAAAAAACAAATATAGAATTTTAAGTAGCGTTTAAAAGGCTAAATACAAAATTTAAAGGCTCAATTAGGAAATCAGAAAAGCCCAAATCAAAATATGAGAAGCCCAAAATGAGGATAGAGACTGACAAAAAATTGAAGATTAATCAAAACAGTTTCTGACTTACCTAGTATTAATTAACCAAAGTTAATAAAAATAAAAAAACAAAAAAAAGAAAAAAAATCAAAAATCAAAAAGGCTAATTTTGTAATTTTTATCACAAGTGGCATTTGGGACTACGTTTTCTCAATTGGTGGCATTCGGGACGTGCCCTCCTTCTGTTTCCATCGCGCCGGAAAAAAAATGATTCGCCGTTACTGCTGTTGAGATGGATCCGGCAGTACAAAGTCGGGAATTCCCAAGCTTAATCTTGGCCCAATGGACCTTCAAGAGGATCCATAGGTTTGGATAATTGAGTGGTTTCTGGGATGCATTTCATCCAACACAAGCTTTTAACCTTATAATTACTCTCAGATCCTTTAATCTTTCTAAATCCGATTGTTACCCCATTAATCTTTACCAAATGTCTCATCTCTAATCTCAACAAATCCTTTTCACTTTGTTTTTCTTTTATGTCACTTTCCGATTTGTTGGTAATGCATATTTCTTCTCAGTATTATCTTTTTTTTTTGGCTGATACATGTCTCTCGATCCATATGAAGTATTTGGTTATAATTTGAGTTTGGATTTTCTAATAACATTTCGAATTCAATAACACGAAAAAACAAAAATTGAGTTTTAAGTAGACTTTAAAAGGCTAAATACAAAATTTAAAAGGCTCGATTAGGAAATCGAAAAGCCCAAATCAAAATATGAAGCCCAAAATGAGGATAGGGACAGACAAAAAAAAATAAGCTTGGAATTCCGACTTTGTACCGCGGATCCATCTCGATCACGCAGCACGGCGAATCATTTTTTTCGTGCGATGGAAGCAGAAGAGAGACGCGTCCCAAATGCCACCAATTGAGAAAATTTAGTCCCAAATGCCACTTGTGATTAAAATGACAAAATTGCCCTTATTGATTTTTGATTTTTTTTTTTTTTTTTTTACTCTCTTTGGTAAATTAATACCTGGTGTTAAGAAAACCGTTTTGATTAATCTTCAAATGGATCTTGGCCCAATGGGCCTTTAGGAGGATCAATAGTTTTGGATAATTGAGTGATTTCTGGGATGCATTTCATCCAACACAAGCTTTTAACCTCATAATTGCTGTCAGAGCCTTTAATGGTTCTAAATCCGATTGTTACCCCATTAATCTTTGCCAAATGTCTCATCTCTAATCTCAACAAATCCTTTGCACTTTGTTTTTCTTTTATGTCACTTTCCGATTTGTTGTTAATGCATATTTCTTCTCATTATTATCTTTTTTTTTTTGCTGATACATGTCTCTCGATCCATATGAAGTATTTGGTTATAATTTGAGTTTGAATTTTCTAATAACATTTCGAATTCAATAACACGAAAAAACAAAAATTGAATTTTAAGTAGCATTTAAAAGGCTAAATACAAAATTTAAAGGCTCAATTAGGAAATCAGAAAAGCCCAAATCAAAATATGAGAAGCCCAAAATGAGGATAGAGACTGACAAAAAAATAAGCTTGGGAATTCCCGACGTTGTGCCGCCGGATCCGTCTCAAATCACGCAGCAACCGCGAATCATTTTTTCGGTGCGATGGAAGCTGAAGGAGGCACGTCCCAAATGCAACCAATTGAAAGCGTAGTCCCCAAATGCCACTTGTGATAAAAAGACAAAATTGCCCTTTTGATTTTTGATTTTTTTTTTTTTTTTGTTTTTTTTTTTACTAACTTTGGTTAATTAATACCGGTGTTAAGAAAACTGTTTTGATTAATCTTGAAATGGATCTTGGCCCAAGACCTTCAAGAGATCCATAGGTTTGGATAATTGATTGGTTTTACGGCATGCATTTCATCAACACAAGCTTTTAACCTTATAATTGCTCTCAGATCCTTTAATCTTTCTAAATCCGATTGTTACCCCATTAATCTTTACCAAATGTCTCATCTCTAATCTCAACAAATCCTTTTCACTTTGTTTTTCTTTTATGTCACTTTCCGATTTGTTGGTAATGCATATTTCTTCTCATTATTATCTTTTTTTTTTGGCTGATACATGTCTCTCGATCCATATGAAGTATTTGGTTATAATTTGAGTTTGGATTTTCTAATAACATTTCAAATTCAATAACACGAAAAAACAAAAATTGAATTTTAAGTAGCCTATAAAAGGCTAAATACAAAATTTAAAGGCTCAATTAGGAAATCAGAAAAGCTTAAATCAAAATATGAGAAGCCCAAAATGAGGATAGAGACTGACAAAAAAATAAGCAGGAATTCCGACTTTGTACCGTCGAATCCGTCTCAATCACGCAGCAACGGCGAATCATTTTTTTTTGTGCGATGGAAGCAGAAGGAGGTCACGTCCCAAATGCAACCAATTGAGAAAACGTAGTCCCAAATGCCACTTGTGATAAAAATGACAAAATTGCCCTTTTTGATTTTTTCTTTTTTTTTCTTTTTTTGTTTTTTATTTTTACTAACCTTAGTTAATTAATACCAGGTATTAAGAAAACTGTTTTGATTAATCTTCAAATGGATCTTGGCCCAATGGGCCTTCAAGAGGATCCATAGGTTTGGATAATTGAGTGGTTTCTGGGATGCATTTCATCCAACACAAGCTTTTAACCTCGTAATTGCTCTCAGATCCTTTAATCTTTCTAAATCCGATAGTTACCCCATTAATCTTTACCAAATGTCTCATCTCTAATCTCAACAAATCCTTTTCACTTTGTTTTTCTTTTATGTCACTTTCCGATTTGTTGGTAATGCATATTTCTTCTCATTATTATCTTTTTTTTTGGCTGATACATGTGTCTCGATCCATATGAAGTATTTGGTTATAATTTGAGTTTTGATTTTCTAATAACATTTCGAATACAATAACACGAAAAAACAAAAATTGAATTTTAAGTAGCCTTTAAAAGGCTAAATACAAAATTTAAAAGGCTCGATTAGGAAATCGAAAAGCCCAAATCAAAATATAGAAGCTTCAAAATGAGGATAGAGCGACAAAAAAAAAAAGCTTGGGAATTCCGCCTTTGTACCGCGGATCCGTCTCATCACCCAGCAACCGGGAATCATTTTTTTTCGTGCGATGGAAACAGAAGGAGCGCGTCCCAAATGCCACCAATTGAGAAAACGTAGTCCCAAATGCCACTTGTGATAAAAATGACATATTTGCCCTTTTTGATTTTTGATTTTTTTTCTTTTTTTTGTTTTTTATTTTTACTAACTTTGGTTAATTAATACTAGGTGTTAAGAAAACTGTTTTGATTAATCTTCAAATGGATCTTGGCCCAATGGACCTTCAGGAGGATCCATAGGTTTGGATAATTGAGTGGTTTTACGGGATGCATTTCATCCACCTGAAGCTTTTAACCTCATAATTACTCTCAGATCCTTTAATCTTTCTAAATCCGATTGTTACCCCATTAATCTTTACCAAATGTCTCATCTCTAATCTCAACAAATCCTTTTCACTTTGTTTTTCTTTTATGTCACTTTCCGATTTGTTGGTAATGCATATTTCTTCTCATTATTATCTTTTTTTTGGCTGATACATGTCTCGATCCATATGAAGTATTTGGTTTATAATTTGAGTTTGGATTTTCTAATAACATTTGAATTCAATAACCGAAAAAACAAAAATTGAATTTTAAGTAGCTTTTTAAAAGGCTAAATACAAAATTTAAAAGGCTCGATTAGAAATCAGAAAAGCCCAAATCAAAATATAAAAGCCCAAAATGAGGATAGAGGCAAAAAAAAAAATAAGCTTGGAATTCCGACTTTGTACCTGGGATCGTCTCAATCCGCAGCAACCGGCGAATCACTTTTTTCCCGGCGCGATGGAAACAGAAGGAGGGCACATCCCAAATGCCACCAATTGAGAAAACGTAGTCCCAAAAGCCACTTGTGATAAAAATGACAAAATTGCCCTTTTTGATTTTTGATTTTTTTTTTTTTTTTATTCACTTTGGTAAATTAATACCAGGTGTTAAGAAAACCGTTTTGATTAATCTTCAAATGAATCTTGGCTCAATGGGCCTTCAAGAAGATCCATAGTTTTCGATAATTCAGTGATTTCTGGGATGCATTTCATCCAACACAAGCTTTTAACCTCATAATTGCCCTCAGAGCCTTTAATGGTTCTGAATCCGATTATTACCCCATTAATCTTTACCAAATGTCTCATCTCTAATCTCAACAAATCCTTTTCACTTTGTTTTTCTTTTATGTCACTTTCCGACTTGTTGGTAATGCATATTTCTTCTCATTATTATCTTTTTTTTTTTGCTGATACATGTCTCTCGATCCATATGAAGTATTTGGTTATAATTTGAGTTTGGATTTTCTAATAACATTTGAATTCAATAACCGAAAAAACAAAAATTGAATTTTAAGTAGCCTTTAAAGGCTAAATACAAAATTTAAAAGGCTCGATTAGGAAATCGAAAAGCCCGAATCAAAATATGAGAAGCCCAAAATGAGGATAGAGGCTGACAAAAAAAATAAGCTTAGGAATTCCGACTTTGTACAGCGGATCCGTCTCGAATCCGCAGCAACCGGCGAATCATTTTTTTTGCGCGATGGAAACAGAAGGAGGGCCGTCCCAAATGCCACCAATTGAAAAAATGTAGTCCCAAATGCAACTTGTGATAAAAATAACAAAATTGCCTATTTGATTTTTTTATTTTTTTTGTTTTTTATTTTTACTAACCTTGATAAATTAATACCAGGTGTTAAGAAAACCATTTTCATTAATCTACAAATGAATCTTGGCCAATGGGCCTTCAAGAGGATCCATAGTTTTGGATAATTGAGTGATTTATGGGATGCATTTCATCCAACACAAGCTTTTAACCTCATAATTGCTCTCAGAGCCTTTAACGGTTCTAAATCTGATTGTTAGCCCATGAGTCTTTACCAAATGTCTCATCTCTAATCTCAACAAATCCTTTTCACTTTGTTTTTCTTTTATGTCACTTTCCGATTTGTTGGTAATGCATATTTCTTCTCATTATTATCTTTTCTTTGGCTGATACATGTGTCTCGATCCATATGAAGTATTTGGTTATAATTTGAGTTTGGATTTTCTAATAACATTTCGAATTCAATAACACGAAAAAAACAAAATTGAATTTTAAGTAGCCTTTAAAAGGCTAAATACAAAATTAAAAAGGCTCAGATTAGAAATCGGAAAAGCCCAAAATATAAGAAGCCCAAAATGAGGATAGAGACTGACAAAAAAAATAAGCTAGGAATTCGACTTTGTACGCGGATCCCTCTCTCATCACGCAGCAACGGCGAATCATTTTTTTTCGTGCGATGGAAGCAGAAGGAGGCACGTCCCAAATGCCACCAATTGAAAGCGTAGTTCCAAATACCACTTGTGATAAAAATGACAAAATTGCCCTTTTTGATTTTTTAATTTTTTTCTATTTTTTTTTTTTTTTATTTTTTACTAACTTTGGTTAATTAATACCGGTGTTAAGAAACTTGTTTTGATTAATCTTCAAATGGATCTTGGCCCATGGGCCTTCAAGAAGATCCATAGGTTTGGATAATTAGTGGTTTCTGGCATGCATTTCATCCAACACAAGCTTTTAACCTCATAATTGCTCTCAGATCCTTTAATCTTTCTAAATCCGATTGTTACCCCATTAATCTTTACCAAATGTCTCATCTCTAATCTCAACAAATCCTTTTCACTTTGTTTTTCTTTTATGTCACTTTCCGATTTGTTGGTAATGCATATTTCTTCTCATTATTATCTTTTTTTTTTGGCTGATACATGTCTCTCGATCCATATGAAGTATTTGGTTATAATTTGAGTTTGGATTTTCTAATAACATTTCAAATTCAATAACACGAAAAAACAAAAATTGAATTTTAAGTAGCCTTTAAAAGGCTAAATACAAAATTTAAAGGCTCAATTAGGAAATCAGAAAAGCTTAAATCAAAATATGAGAAGCCTAAAATGAGGATAGAGACTGACAAA